>CABFOW010004458.1:0-10875 GCA_902141385.1 Timema californicum
CCACCCACTCACCCACCCACTCACTCACTCACTCAATGACATTAATGTTTACCCACTTTTAGATGAGCTAGAAACTTGAAATTTGGCAAACTTATTGCTTCTAGCCTGTAACCGACGGGAAAATTCCAAAAAGTTTAAAAAATAATAATTTTAACACCCGAAAGAAATTCAAAATGGTGGAGCAACTTTAAAGTCTGTGCAGGCCTTTCTTTGGAGGCCTCTTGTGGCTAAACAGTAAGACCTATCAAAAAACGGATTGCACCAGAGCTAGATTTTTTATTTTAGGTAAATTTTGCACATTTTTCACGATTTTTTTAAATTTTTTGACACACTTATGGGACAGCTAGAATCAATCAACGTTCAAAACAACGCTGTAATTACATTAGTTTGCACTCACTGGGGGGTTTGTGGCTGGAGCCCACAACGAGCAAAGTGAGTCTTTCTTATAAAAGATTTTTTTTAAATTGTATCTAGTAGAGCTAGCGATCCTTAACCATAGAGGAAATACTTGCTCAACCTACGATCCGCGGGCCACTTGCATTTTCCTCGCCCTGCTTATTTGCGGTCCATTATGGGGGGGGGATATAATTGTAAAGTTTAACTTGGATATTAAAATTAATAGTAATTTGTTCTGGGGATGATCTTACTAAAATAGAAAAAAAAGTAAGTCATGCGTTTTACAGAGAATTTATGTGAACAAATAGGTATGAATAATTATTAATAATAATACAAAAATATTAGACCTAATTTTTCAAAGAACGAATATGTCATGGTTTTTAGCCAGACTGCGCAGTTTACTAGACTGGTTTTTCGACGCTACTGACAATTTGAAATTTCTTGAACTTAGTGGTAGGTTACCATTTAATTTTATTTTTAAGGTTTGTGATTCAACGAAACAAAGGAATTATTAAATAAAAGCTCGAAACAATTTTCTCAAACGGCGGCATTGCAGACACGCAATTTATGGACGGTGAAAAGAAAACCTGCAAGTGGGTTTGAAAGTACTCTGGAGTTGAAATGAAGACAGGCTGTGAGATATAGCATTTTCACCATTGGAAGAACCTTCAGCTCAAAAAGCTACTATATCTCTATTAAGTTATTCATAGGCAGAGTATTGTGCCGTAGATCACATTATTATTTGGTTTTACAGAAGCTTATACACAAAAACGGACACACACATTGTGTGTTCACGTCTTACTACCCGTCTGGGCTATCCACATATTTACGATAGTACCGTAACGCTTTGAAAGTTAGAATTTAGATAATAGTTATCTGCGTTTGCGTGGAGGCAGAGTGGGAAACCATTAAATTGGGTTGGTAAGAACCCGGAAAAGTCAGAGAATTTGGTGTGACATGAATAAGTCAGGAAGGAGTCAGGGACATTTTGTTAAGGTCACTCCAGTTTTCAGATGAACTTGCTATTAAAAACAATATTTAGAAGATTATATCCTAGGGTAAACTCTGTATTTAATTCATTGTATTTTTTTAAGAACATAGTCATATTTGTCTTTAGTAATTCTTTTTGACAAGAATTTAATAGAAATTGATAGCGTATAGCCCAAATGGGTAGTAAGACAGGGTGCTGATAATAATAATAATAACTTTTCAAATGAAAAGAAAAAGTTTTCATTTAATTCCAGGACACCCTTGACAGGTATTGAAGAAAACAAATCGAACAAATTTTTGAGTAAACTATTGAAACTATTTTCTCGGTCTTTTTTTTCTGTAATTTCATAATTTTCCCAATTACACAAGCTTATTAATTTTATTTATCAATTGATTAGAGATAAATTTTGGAAATATTTACGATTCTCGTATCACTCTAATACCAGAAGATTCGAGCATCCGATGGTTCAATCTTTAATTTATAGCTTTGCATACAAACACAGTGAAAATATATATTTTGTTGGAAATACCTGTTAAAGTAAGGGAAGTTTAAGAGTTTTAAAGTGTGTCACCCTTGTTTTAGTGGGGGAAACACTTCATTACCCCATCCAGGATTCTAAATTTGATCCCCCCGTCATCGGCAAACCAGACAAGACAAGACGACGCCAATGCCCGCCTGTTCATCCATACCAGTTGTATTTTTTTTAATATCTGGAAATAGAAAGCAATTGAGATAGCATATCTAAGTGGCGGTGAGGACCAAGTAATGAACAAACAATGCTTTTGAGAAATATCTGCATAAATATGAAATCCCAAATCCCTCCCAGCTAGCTATTTTTTGGTCGTTTCCCTCCAACGAATTGTTAACAGCGACAAGCATATTTGGTTCCCACAGCGGCTCACTCTTAACAGCCACTGTCGAGGCTGTCCTCTCCACACGTACTTAGTTTGGTAATATAACCTACAGACCTCTCGCACTGCTGTATTTGGTCTTCATTGATGAAAAGGACTGGCTTGAATCCCGGGTGGTTAGCAACAATGTAGTATATATCAGTGTGGATCTCAACCTTGTTCACACCAGATGGACCATTACTCCTTACAACAAGATCAAGCCGTTAGTAGCTCTTGTGTTAAAACTACTAATAACAGATCCAACAGAATATGGTTGTTTCTATGGTCCTAATATACATACATGGCATACCTCTTGTATACCTCAATCCCAGGTTCTTCTCATGACAATCCTACTATACTAGCCACGCGGCAGACCTCTCTATATATAGAGCCCTAGCTCTTCTCATGACAGCCCCACTATACTAGCCACGCGGCAGACCTCTCTATATATCAAGCCCTAGCTCTTCTCATGACAGTCCTACTATATTAACCACGCGGCAGACCTAAGCTCTTCTCATGACAGTCCTGCTATATTAGCCACGCGGCAGACCTCTCTATATATCAAGTTCTAGCTCTTCTCATGACAGTCCCACTGTATTAGCCACGCGGCAGACCTCTCTATATATCAAGCCCTAGCTCTTCTCATGACAGTCCTACTATATTAGCCACGCGGCAGACATCTCTATATATCAGCCCTAGCTCTTCTCATGACAGTCCTACTATATTAGCCACGCGGCAGACCTCTATTTATATCAAGCCCTAGCTCTTCTCATGACAGTCCCACTGTATTAGCCACGCGGCAGACCTCTCTCTATATATAAAGTCCTAGCTCTTCTCATGTCAGTCCTACTATACTAGCCACGCAGCAGACCTCTCTATATATGAAGCCCTAGCTCTTCTCATGACAGTCCCACTATATTAGACACGCGGCAGACCTCTCTATATATAGGGTCCTAGCTCTTCTCATGACAGTCCCACTATATTAGCCACGTGGCAGACCTCTCTATATATCAAGTCCTAGATCTTCTCATGACAGTCCTACTATACTATCCACGCGGCAGACCTCTCTATATATCAAGCCCTAGCTCTTCTCATGACAGTCCTACTATATTAACCACGCGGCAGACCTCTAATGGCAGACCTTTCTATATATCAAGTCCTAGCTCTTCTCATGACAGTCCTACTATACTAGCCACGTGGCAGACCTCTCTATATATCAAGTCCTAGCTCTTCTCATGGCAGTCCTACTATAATAGCCATGTGGCAGACCTCTATATATCAAGTCCTAGCTCTTCTCATGACAATCCTACTATACTAGCCACGTGGCAGACCTCTATATATCAAGTCCTAGCTCTTCTCATGACAGTCCTACTATACTAGCCACGTGGCAGACCTCTCTATATATCAAGCTCTATCTCTTCTCATGACAGTCCTACTATACTAGCCATGCGGCAGACCTCTATATATCAAGCTCTAGCTCTTCTCATGACAGCCCCACTAAAAGCCACGTGGCAGACCTTTCTATGTATCAAGCTCTATCTCTTCTCATGACAGTCCTACTATACTAGCCACGCATCAGACCTCTCTATACCGCGATGAAGTCTCGAGCCAGTCATAATATCATCGCACTCACTCGCTCTGTTATTTTCATGCGTCTGGCGCTAATAAACGTTTTTATTATTCCGTGGACATGCCTTTCTCCACTATTAGAACCCGAGGACGATAATTTAAGACAACACGCCACTGCTCTGGCTACGGGCAAACGACCCTCGGCGCCGAGCCCAGAATAAACATGTTGATGTTCAGATAGTCGTCAGGTTACCGTCTTAAGATATTTGTTGGATATTTCCCCCTCTTTTCTTATTGTATACCGCTATTCAAGTTTGAGTTTTTTTAAGTAAAATAAATAGAAAACAATCTATTTTGTTTGGTCCGTCTTTACTTTCTCTCGACCCCTCGGAGAGAGAAGTATTTTGATCGTCAAAACTATCGAACTCTAGATTTGATAGATATCAACACTTCATGACCCCCTTAAACAGAAAAATAGGCTTTCGCGATTTTGTATTTTGGTATAAAGCCGAAATAGTTTTACCGATCGGGCTAACACTTTTTATCTAGAGTTTTCATAAGGTTCCCCCGCAGATTAAAAAAAAATATCTAACCTTAAAATTAAATTAAATTAAATTAAATCAAATTAAATTAAATTAAATCAACTTAAATTAAATTAACTAAAGGGAAAAAAGAGAGAATCAATATTCTCGAAATCAATTCTAACAATTTTGATTAAGTTTTCCTAGTAGGCACTGATTGAATAACATAACAAACCAAATAAAACCCTCATCCCCCCATGAAATTGACTCTGTAGGCTACTATACATAAGTAACAGTTTCCAATTTTGATCATATCTCCGCAACTATTTGAGATATGAAATAACTTATCGTTGTAAAGTTCTAGTAGTCCCTATACTATTCGGTGGCCACATGGTCTAACGCGCAACTCTCGCAGTAGATTAAACTCCCGATGACGGGATGATCGTGGCTCGAATCTTGGTCAGGCGTACCGAGTTTTAGAAAAATGGCTTTCCACATGCCCTTTATGCAAATGTAGGTACATGTCCTCTAAATATAACCTTCCTCGTCCTCAAAACCATTTATCGTAATTAGTACATGGGCGTATATGCCGAACAGTTATCAAGACGCGGTGCTTTTTTAAAAAAATATCTCAACAAGCAGTTTAAGCTTCAAGAACAACTAGACAATGGAAAACTCATCTTGAAGAGTTTCCAACGATTCTTACCTCTTCCACTGAAGTAAATATTAATATATATATATATATACAATGTATGGTGAGCGTGATCTTTCATGAAATTTGACCATATTTTCACACTTTTTTGAATATAATTTTTTTAAATTTTATAATCAATTTTTCTAATCCTCTCGCAATGCACTTTCGCCATATTCAGTCATACTGAGAAAGTTAACTTTTCTGAACACACATCTAAACATTTCAAGAGAATGTATGATACCCTCGAATTATTATTGAATAAAGAACTAATTATCATTAAAAATATGACCTCTATTTTATCATTTTTAATTCAAACGTTCTCATCTTGATAATGATGGTGGGAAATCACTGAACTTATTAAATCTTGTTTTTACACTTATTTAATGAATTTCACTAAAAAAATAATCAAGTAAAACTATTTTATTTTAATTCACACTGAAACTATATTTTACAAATACATTTTCTTAACTTTAATTGTTTAGCACACAGAACTGTTCCCACAAAGCTATTTATAAGAGAGTGTCTATATAATGCCATTGTAATTTGCGCCGTTTGTACAGTTGGACTGTTGGATTATTTTTATGCTGCAGGGCTATTTTATTTTGTTTGTTTGTTAAATAGTAACCGAATCCTAATTTTACTGCCTCTGCCTTTAAACAATTATGCAATTTAAGCGCATAATCCGAATGGGTGGTAAGACGTGGTGCTAAAAAATTATATGCAATGTAAATATATCAATATTCACACACTTGTAACGTTTGTATTTTACACATCCCTTTTGAGCAATCAATAGAGATAATCAGATCTAGTCCAACGTAATAATATTTAAAACGTATTTAATTTACACAATATTTAGCATTAAATATAAACGTGGTGCACACATTCTTCTCTATCTCTCTATCAGCCACCCAAACAAAATCTTCTTGGGGGACAAGGGGGGAAAGATGAAGGATGATTATATCACGTTACTCAAATGTTCTAGAAGCAAAACCTTTATAAACGACCCTGTTCGGAGACGAGGACACTCGCGCAATGGTCGCCGAGCAGCTAGGGCCTACGTTCGTAGAGACAGAACATATTTTTATTAATAACATTGTAATCATCCCTAAGGAGTGAAATAGCTCCGCGCGTGATATCGTCTCGCATATTCACCCTACTAAGTACAGCAATCAAACTTAATAGACACTTGATTAATTTTACATAAAGTGATCTCAATTATTATAAATCGATAAAAAAATGTCCTCAAAGGATTATCCCCACATGAACAATGAACAATAACAATAGGTCGATACTCGCGACGTGAGAAATAACATTACATATGTTTTGCTCTCCGCAGGGAATGAACCGTGAACCGTAGCACCAGACACTCAAGAATAACATATTACTTAATCCACCCTGGTTTACGAGAAGTCTTCACTCCACAGTATATCTAAATGATCCAGCTCCAGATCTCGGAGTCTAGGAATATAGTCCTGTTGCACCCAAAGGTATTGAGGTTCAAAATCTAATCTCCAGACATTGAGTTAATCGAAGAACTAACCGGCATTCCACAAATAAATTAATTAATAGTAATAACCGGTTAGCGAGACCTGCGAGTGACATTGTACATTATTAGGTGTTGAAGCTCGACTAGGCTGAGGACGGGATACCACAGTGCATTCCACTTAACACTGACGACCATATCAACAGAGTAACTTGATCATTATTCTAACTAACTGAATATGTTATAGCTAATATTTTCTTGCTTTTCCGACTAGAGCTATATCTCTAATAGAATAGCCTACACTTGTGATGTATCCATACGAACTAATTGTGGTTTAATTCTGTTTTCAAGTGATGTATCCATACGAACTAATTGTGGTTTAATTTTGTTTTCAGGTAAGTGCACACCTGGCTGGTATTTCTTGTGGTCCTATAATATTTGAAGGCCTCCGAGGTAAGTTGCCCTTATTCAATTTTGACGCTGTGTCGATATGGTTCAATTCTCTTTGATAGGATCGTTTAGAAAAAACAAACATATTTTGATGAAAAGTTAATACTAGTTTAATTTTGTAGATATTGAAAATATCAATCAAAAGTGACAGCAGCAGATAGTATGACTTGACGTATGATTACATGAACATAGATGTATACCCCAATTTTCATACGAATGTATACATCTTTCAGCTAGAAAAGTTAGTAGGGTATTTCCACATATTCAGACGTTTTTTAATGTGAAATAGAGCTGTCACTTTTTACATATCATCATTACATATAAAATATGTTTAGGCATACATTATCTAAAATGTGAAGTAGGACTACTGATGGCCTTTTGTCGATGTTGACTAGTTATATTTTTTATTTCCTAGCTATCTTACATAGAGAGAAGGTATTGTGATCGTCAAAAAAAATCTAGCTTGGGATTTTTGGTGAATGTCGACGTTTCATGCCCCTTCCCTTCCAGCCCCCAGAATCTAAAAGATAGGTTTTTGAATTTCCGTCTTTCTATGTGTCTGTCTAACCCTAACATTAAGAGTAGTTTAATAAATAGCGAAAAGAAAAAAAAATTACAAAATTGGCTCTAATTCTTTTGATTAAAATTAATCTCTAGGCTTTGATTAATATTATAAATAAAATGGCTATTCTCATTTTACCATGAGTATGACTTTTAGGATACTTTACAGAAGTGGAAATTTCCGTATCTCTGTAACTATTTGAGACACTAAATAACTTTTAATTGTAAAATTATAGTAGGCCTACTTACTATTAAAAGTAAAAGGCTTTATTTGAAATATATCTTTATAAAACCAATAATTTCTAATATATTGGCAAATATAGTAGTGCAATTTTGTGAGCTTTAGTTGTACAGAGATACTACTTATGTTTTAACGCATTCATTCTCTAATGCCATTGAGTTATTAAATACTAGTAAGTATCTCAAAAAGTTTATGTTATTTTTCCTTAAACCATTTAGGGAAAATGTTTTTACAGCAATGATCTATCTCGATCATTTTAAACTCATTAGTCAATATTTACCTTTTTTTATTGGTCTAAATTTATAGTTGAGGAATTTAATAACAATGTTATAAACATAAAATTTGCAACCCCTAACAAATTGTTGAAAATTTCAACCGGAAGTCGATATTTTAATACCAAGTGTTGACCCTTGTCGACCGAATATATATATTTTTGTTCAAATATACAAATGAGGACTTAAATCCTTTAAAAATAAAATTATAAAATTTATAACCAAGATTCCAAAAAGTTTTACGTAAGTATAAATCAATTTTTCCTTTGGTTTGCTAATGTATATTAATGTATATTATTTTGTTTCCCATATATTACTAGTTTTGAGCAAATATCTCTATTTTTAAACAATGGAATGTGAAAGTCCGTGTGGAAATCTCTACCATTTATTTTCTTATGTTCGAAAATATTCTTTCTTTAGACACCCGATTATATTTTAAAATTGTGGCTTATGTAATTATTTCATATAATTAGAATTTTATAAATAAACTATATGTATAATTATTTTGGTAGAAACGAATGCTTACATCGCTATAATTTCTATAAATTTGTATTTTTTTAAAATATTTTCTTTAAAAATTAACACTTTTTGGAAGATGGTAGACTTTTCGTTAACAAAGAGCTCAGGGAAATTATTTTGGGTAATTTTAACGTCTTAAGGATGTTTTGTTAATGTACCAAGAAACAGAATATAAACTTATTTTGGAAGGCTTTCAAATATTAGTGTTGTTAATATTATAAGAGGGGAAAAATAACAATATATTTCAAGAAGTAGCTATAATTATGTTGGCTCTAATGAGTAAAGTTGTATTATATATTTTATTCTTGTCGGGCCATCCTTTAGAACACCGTTATTATATTACATAGTTTGTTGCGGCTTATGGTAATATCGTAGCATGAAAAATTGAGGTTCACTCTTCTAGTAGACTCGCCACATTAAAATATATACATTAGAATAACTATAGCATCAATCGTCGCTAGCTTGGACAGAGTTCATTGAACTTGGACAAGATTGTGCACCTCTAACATCTATGTAGAGCATAATAATTATGTATACTTACTGTGGTCAATACGATTAAGATCTGCTTTGGTGACTGCATGGTCTACGGCGTCACTATTGTGTTATACTATACTGCCGATGACAGAGAAATCAAGGTTTGAATCCCGGTCAGGTGTATTGATTTTTTTTCTAAAATGGTTTTCCACTCTCCCTCCACCCAAATGAGGGTATACCTCCTATAAATTCAACCATCCATATCACGAACTCATTAGCGTAATTAGTACATATGCGTATAGCCTGAACCAATAGTAAAACGAGGTGCTAAATAAAAAAATAGAAGGTCTAAGAGAGAGGTTACCCCAAATGGGATACAAACTAATCTATGTTGGGTTATATACCGTTTTCAAATTTAATTTAAATGCAGATGACATATTTAAACATAGCTTTACATTTCATGAACCAACATAACTCAAATAAAAATAAATAATTTAATTTAAAATAGCAACATTTGTTGTATAGCCATTATTTTACAAAAATTAGTTTAACTTTAAATCACGTGAACAATATTTAACTTTAACTATAATTTAGCTAAAAATTCTCATTATTTTTACCGGGTTGGTAACCCTTGTGGGAAATCCTTGTCCAGGCATTATAATTTAAGTTAAAGGGCGTTAAAAATAAGAACACTAATCTCCAGTATGAACTATACATTTCCCCAGATGTTTGCGGCACCCTTAGGGGAACCTCATGGAGTACCCACTTTGGGGACCATTGAGCTTGGTGTATAAGAATAAAATACAAAATTATAAGACAGTGGCGCACCCAGATCAATGAGACAAGGGGGGAATTCGCTTCCCTTACAATACCTTAATATAATTTTAATAAAAGCCAAAAACATGTAGAGCATAAAAAATGTTTCGTAAGCGTGAGATACAATTTAAGACCAGGCTTACTCCTTGAAGCTCAAGTTGTACAGACATACACATTAAAAAATGCCCCTAAAATTAACAATTGTAAAGAATTATGTAAATAATATCCCCGGTACATTGTATGCTCCCACCTTCCCCATTTGAAATAAAACTAGTGCGAGAAAAAGTATTTACTCGCTAAATATGTTTTTAAACTAGTAAAGTGACATCCAAGCACATATTTGAAGTGTGAGCCCTTCGATTAACGTGCCAAGTACTCTTCTTATTCGCGTCTACAGCCTACATACAACTTGTTTATTATGGACGCTTGTAGGACTCGTGGTTTCGCGTGTTCACATTATGGCTTTCACACTTTATTTTATTTATTTTTCGTTACTAGATTACTGAGTTTTTTTTTTATCTTATTTAAAAAATTCAATAAAATAGTTATATGGGTTTACTTGCAGGTTATGATTTTAAAAACTACTCCTCATTAACTGTTTTGTTTACGATCAGAATGAAAAGTTAGTTCCAAATTTGTGCACAGAGATGCTTAGGGCAGCACAGAGGCGTCCAACCAAATAGACCCACGTACGACTGACCCATATTGTAAATCACGCGCTCAGGTTCAACACATTGAGTCTCGCTGCAAGAAGACCATTAATTTTAACCGTTATTTTTACTCGTCTTGTTATTGGAACAGTTAACGAGAAACTATTAAAATGCTTAAAAGTACTTAATTGTTTCCTTTTTTCCCTACTTCCCCTAAGCAAGAAGCGCTTGCTATCTTATCTAGCTGTTCATGTTTGTAGGGAAGTGTATATAATTGAGCAGGGGTAGTAAAATGAGTTGACAGTAGTAAATGTGGGTTGCAGAGATAAGACGCGAGCCGGGTGTGTG
>CABFOW010004458.1:17001-35242 GCA_902141385.1 Timema californicum
GAGCTTTACGTGTAGTCCACATATACACTAATGAGGGTCACAATTTTTATTAATTTTATGCCGGTATATAAGACGACAGTCTTAGATAACATAAAACATAAAATTATTTTGTGAAATGTTTCTTACAGCACGTTTGGGTTATCTTCAACTAGATTAAATTGTCATCTATCATGGGTCACTTTATTTACTGTCTTGTGAATGTGGGGAATGCCAGGCCTCCACCGTGGTTCGGATTCCACGTTAAACTGTAGGTCCTCCATTTCATCTCACAATCACCCTACCATTACACATTAGCGTAAGTGCGTATAACCAGAACGGGTAGTAAGACGCGGTGTTAATAATAATAACAACAGTGTTTATTAATAAAAACCACAGTAAACTTATAAACTAACTAAATTCTATGAAAGCCACAACACCCCGTACCCCGACTGTTATAGGGGAAGCCCCACTTTCACCGATGATGAAATTTTGGCCATACCAGGTATTGAACCCGAATATTTTGGTTCACACGATAGAAGCGCTAGCTATTCGGCTAAGAATTCGAACGTCCAAGATATGAAGTTCATTATTATTTTTGTTGTGTTTCATATATATATATAAATACAAATTAGGTATGGCTTCCAAAGAGTGATGCTATCGTTCGTTCGACAGGTTAAAATGGTTCGCCTCATTTACCTGCCTCCAACTTGAATGTCTTCTTAATGACTGCTAAATATATCTAGGGACATATTTTAAATAACGTGATTTTGTAAATGAGGCTTATCACACACTAATGACTCTACAACGAGAAAATTTGTTTGGCGCGTGAGGTTCTGATGCCGCCAAGAGACTAAAGGTCGTTATTTTCATCCACCCCCGTCTTCCCGAGCAATGTTTCAAGAAAGATTTGCTCGCTGCCAGCTAAATGATCCCATCTCCCGGCGGTGACTGGGAACTCATTTCCAAGCAGGAAGGCGTGCAAAGACACTTGATGACATCATCCTTCGTTCAATTAATTCCGTTATCTCAGTCATAATGAGATCGTTTTGGAGGCTCGGCTGCGCGTTTCTTCCACCTCATCGCCATTTGGTACACTAGGTGCGAGTGGGGGACCGCGAAATGAGAACCGTTCAAATGGGACTGGCTAGGAAATGACGGGCGCATTTCTCACCTCTTCTGTGGCTTGACTTGCCTCCTCTATTTGTGTGTGTCGTCCTCTACATCACCGCTGTTGTTATAAGCAAGGTGTTCGAAACCATCTTAAGATGTTGTCAACATCGAGAGCTAATAGGGTCACGCCCACAGATTTATTTTGAAGGGAGGGGGTGAGATGGTTCGTGTCTAAATCCTCGCTGCCCCCAACAAGAAATTACAAGATTGTACAATCCCTTTTGAAGTAGTCTAAAGTGGTTTATTATTATTTGTATTAGCATCGCGTCTTACCACCCGTTCGGTTTGTAATCACTTACTCTTGTCGTGTAATGGTAGGGTGATTGTGAGGTGAAATGGAAGACCCACTGTTTAACGTGGGATCCGAACCACGGTGGAGGCCTGGCATTCCCCACATTCACAAGTTGTGATTAATACACATCTTGTCAGAGGTGAAGGAAGTGTTTGGCAATCAGATACATCTGTACTGGTACTGGAACCAAGGATTGAACCCTGGACCCCCGGAACAAAGGTCTGACACATTACACGTAGATCGCCAGATCACCCGTGTTTTTTTTCAAACTCTTTAATTCATATATAAAAATAATGATACTTTAATCATTTAAGTATTGCTCCAAACGAGGAATTTCAAGTTTTTTAATAAAACCATTTACCTTTTCTTTAACGATATTAAGAGCATCCAATTTGAACAAATTATTGGGGCTTCCCTCTTACCCTTCACTATATAAATATTGCGAGTCTGGGCTGCATCAATCATAGCCCAGAGTATAAAGATCAGCCAGTACCAATGTACCGTTGGCCAGGGGACCCCCGAATGTACCCATCTTACATCCTTTCCGTGGATGCTGTTTCCATGTCCCGATGAGACGAGGTAAGGATGATAGTGAATACGATGGTGTGGAAATGCTCGAACCTAACTTAAAACTAACTAACCAAGTCCTGATGACCGCTGGGGTAATTCAGGAAACATACCCAAGGTACAAGCCTGGCATCTAACCGGGACCCCAAGACTCGTAGCCAGTTGCATTGACCACCTCACCATGGGACCTGTTACCCTCCACTAATGACGCCCATTATACCAGGCATTGATGAACAAAACAAACACTCATAGTGTTGTGATATAAATAAGGGTTAAACCCCTAAAACTACTCTACACTCATCTGCATACTTACTATAGGCATATAATTCCCTGGTAGAGCCATTTTCTTGAAACTAATATTAAATTATATAATGAATTAGTCGAGTAAAAATAAGATTTCGTAGAAAGGTTTTTCTTAAATATAGAACCAGGGACATACTAGTACCACCATTTTTGAAATGTCATCGATAAATGATACAAAAAGCTATCAGAAAGTTGGATTGAGTTAGCAAAACAAATATGAAAGTTAGTGAATTTATTAGTTTATATTATGACGGTAAAATTTGATGAATGGTTGAGGACATCTTGTCAGCACATTCTATATTGAAACCAGAATAACCATTTACTGTGAGCGCTGTGTTAGTGGAACATAACTAACAATCATATGCTCTTTTACTTTCTCGCAATCTTACAGATAGAGAAAGTATTGTGATCGTAAAAAAAAATCTTACTCGAGATTTTGAGAAATATCGCGCGTTAGACCATGCGGCCATCGAAGCGCTTTTCTTTATAACTCCTGGATTCTTACTCGAGATTTTGAGAAATATCGCGCGTTAGACCATGCGCCCATCGAAGCGCTTTTCTTTATAACTCCTGCCAACACTCGGCCAATTTTATATTACCTTCTATGTTGACATCTAAGCAATTGCGAGGCAAGCATGTCTCTAGTACCACATTGTTGGGGTGATCATCTTACAACAATCATTCTTCTAACTCTCAGTTTTACTTTGCTACAGTCCACTTTTAATAAGAAGGGCTTTAGCTGACAATTTGAAAAGTTCCTATATCTGATTTCACTTATTCAAACGCCAAGCATTCATGTGATCTGCAACTGTCACTCATGATATCTATCAATAACACTAATATATAGTAACATGTTATCAATGTAGAACTGTAAATAAACATGTTTGTCTGATGAAAACTTTATTGTAGCTCCTACTAACTCTCAACAAACTTTAAATCATCTATTTTTGTTTTACATTTCTAAAATATTAAAAGTAGCACGTTCCTCCACTCACATTTAATTTTATTATTTTCCTAACTTCTCATTTTTTGGTACGTTGGGTTATGCCTTACATGCAAACTCTTGATAGGTATTTTATAATGTATTTGTTTTACCTTTTTAGATGAAATTTCATAAACGGCGTACTAGCATATTCCTGGACTTGTACCATGGTTGTAGCTATCATTTCACAACACTCACACTGCTTACTTCTGATGACTTGTACCATGGTTGTAGCTATCATTTCACAACACTCACACTGCTTACTTCTGATAACTTGTACCATGGTTGTAGCTATCATTTCACAACACTACACACTGCTTACTTCTGCTGACTTTGCCTGACACCGGTTCACTTAGTTTTAGATGACGTTTCAAAATTTTCACTAAATTAGTTGGGTTATTTTTTTTAGAAAATATTAATTTGTATTATTCTGATAACTTTTATTTTCATTCTTATAACTATTTGGGTGCTTTATTTTTATTGGGTTTACTAAAATGGGGTATCCTGGGACATGCAACTTTCGAGTAAGGGCCAGGGAAACTAATGAGCTCTCAATTTAAACCATCAAACGCGTGACTAAACAGTGACATCTTGAAGGTTCAGCAAATATTTCTTTTAATAACCAACAGCCAATAGGAATGTTTTTTAATAGTTTAGCTGGAGTGATTTTCTTTATTCTTTTTATATGAGAAATGACATTAAACTTTGGAAATGATTTCTGATCACGAGCTTCAGTGCAGCCAGGAGAAATGTATAGAGATCTCAACTTAGTCAAATACAACGTTATTAAGTCTGTTTTGAGTTTGTATTTTATTGCGTGCTATTACTCGTCTGGGCCTTGCACAATTAGGGTGCTGACATAGGAAATGCGAAAAAATGTTTATGCCAAAACCTGTTTGTTGGTCAAAATAAATCAAATCTTGCTTCTATACAAACATAAAGTTTAATTTTCTTCACATGGTGATATCAACAAATTGTTAAATGTCTGTCAAGGGTGTGATGGAATCTAATGTCGCTATGCTCTTGACAGACATCCAACAACTGTTGATATCACCATGTGAAGAAAATTAAACTCTATTTTTATATTTGAGCAATATTTGATCAAATTTGTTTAACAAAAGTTTTGATATGAAAACTGTAAGCAACATTGGTCTTTTCTCGCATCCCCTCTACTCCTGTCTTAATCGGTTAAGTGTCAGATCGGTGTTATATAGAGTAAAATGTACCCGCTTGGAGAGAGAGAGTAGGAAATAATTTAATGAAAACCACCCTAAATGCACCCGGTTAGGATTAGAACCAAGTTCTTCCAGTTGTCCTCAAAATAGACTAGAGAATATTCCTAGATTTAAAAATACCAGTGGGACACGGGAGTCTAACCCGGAACCCTTGGCTTTAGTGAATAATGACCTTGAGCACAGGACAAACCCTGGATGGCTCAGTATGGAGAGAGCATTGATGCGCCAAGCCAAGGGTACCGGATTCAATTCCCATGTTAAGGTGTCATTTTTTAATTCATATGTATGATACTGATGAAACTATATCCGTAGCCTATTACTACTTTCCGTGTTCAAAGCTCCGCTATTCATGTACAATTAACTGTACAAGCTCTAGATTTCTTGCAGATTATATTAGCAGAATTATATGATCAGAAAATGAGAAGTTCGCTCTGAGAGCGCGTTTGTCTGTGTGCTGATAATCCTTTCCCTCATCCTGTGACGAGTTTACACCATCACTTTAATATTTGCTTTTTGAAAACATTGAATTGCTTTTTAATTGTACCTTTTCCTTGCTCCCTATACACATATGCTACCACAGATTTAATCCACATCCTGGCAGGAAGACTCATGCAAGACATCTTAGTGACCAAGCCAAATAGTCTAAGTTGTAGAGGATTTGTATAAAACTACGTAAAAATAAATTTTTTGTGACATTGTAGGACTATTCTTTAGAATTATTTAATAATGTATGGCTGTTGTTTCAACGTTATATCGTTAAAACTCGCCGAGTAAAGCGTAAATTCACAAACCTGGGAAACCCTATCTTGACCTGCCGTGACGTCACAGGTAAAGGCTATTCAGCGTAGGAATTGTTTTCTAGAAGGCTTTCTTCCCTATCAGAAATCTATTATATAGTGGGACATTGGTAGGAAAAAAGACCTTCCAGAGAGTAGTCCCTACCGCGAATGAAGTATAGCCCTGACTAAAGCTGTTGTTTGAACTTGGCCCTGTCGAGTGCAAGTCTAAAACTTATGTTGTGGTATGGTGGGTGAAAGGGTGGAAGGCGTGTCGTGGCGTGACTGCACGTATGACCAAAGTATCCTTACGCGCCAATAAGAACAGATTGATTACGGAAACAGTAGATGGCGCTAGCTACCGGACAGGTCTAACGGAGAAATTTATACGTTTGTAAATATCAGTTTTCTCGAGAACGAGCTAAATTTGTATGTTAATATTTTCAACACCTCTTCTAAGATGATGTATCGATGTTTATTAATTGTTACTTTTCTTATTTGTTGTTATAAAGCCGGCAGTTTTCTATTGAAAAATGTCAATTTTATCTATATTTGATCGCTGTTAAAAGTATACAAGAGGTGTGTATATAAAAAATATAACTTAATCTCTTCTTGAAAAAACCGTTTCCGAAAATAAAATAGAAAACAATAAAAGTTCTCGAAGATAGCCGTTTGTTTCCATGGCTCTATCGCCGCACTAGCTCCGCGTCATGGAAGTATCGACACTTTCTTCCATGAACAAAGTAGCATAGCTATCGAGCCAAACTCTGGTGTCCATGGAAGTATCTACACTTTCTTCCATGAACAAAGTAGCATAGCTATCGAGCCAAACTCTCGTGTCCATGGAAGTATCGACACTTTCTTCCATGGACAAAGCAGCATAGCTATCGAGCCAAACTCTCGTGTCCATGAAAGTATCGACACTTTCATTCCATGGACAAAGTAGCATAGCTATCGAGCCAAACTCTCGTGTCCATGAAAGTAGTTTGTGTTTTAACAAGCCTGAGTGGTTTCACTCTAATTAAATAGCGTTGTACTAACTGCTATAAGTTAGTCGCCAGTCCTGAGTAATGGCTGCTAATCTTGGGGCCTTTAGAAGGTCTCGTGATGAACAATATTCCACACTAGGGTGCCAGGTTAATCATTTCCATTCTTTCCACTACCTGAAACAATTAAAATAACACTTTTATGTAATTTAACTTAATGGTAGGTCGAACATGTCATAAGCTAATTGCTTTCTCAGAATCACTCAAGCAATTATTTGTAGACATGATAAGCTTGTGATATATTAAAATAATTTCATTTACACACCTATAAACTAAAAATAAAACAACTTTGATTGTATTGTTGCATTATTATTGATAGTGTTGCCCACTATCGTATAGTTAATTAAACAATTTGTTTTATGTTGAAATACTAATTATTTTAAAGATGTTAACTATTTTATTGGCATAATCTATGGGTTATATAGGCTAATTAAAAATGTTAAATATGATAAGTATATTTGTGGCCCGGTTGGCATTTATTATTTATACCTCACGTTATATAATTAAATTATACATTCAAGGATTGTACACTTCGTCTGGTCGGAAAGTCTTACCTTGATAGATAACACTATGATGCTCCTGGAAGTTAGGTTACACCATCATACAATCAAAAAAAGTGAGCCTGCTACCTTACAAGGTGAAAGAGGTGTAGGCCTACTTTCTCAGGATTCCATAACATTATTTGATCTTGGTGGAAAGCGTAGCCAGTTTAAAAAAGGTTTGTGGACAAATTTTGTTTGGTCTTTATTTTTGTGGACGTAGAATGTTCCCTACATTTGAATCTATTCGAACATTTACTTTTTTTTATTACTTCATCTTAATACTCGTACTTTTGTACTAATAACTCTAATGGTTTAAGGGATTTGGAAGGTTAAGAAGAAGTGTAACAGCATTTGCAATTTTTTTAAATATATATAAACCTCTCCACACCTAACTGATAGTTAAACCTCGCTCTCCCCGTCACTGGCAGTCTACTGCGAGAGTTGCGCCTTAGATCATGAGGCCACCAAAGTGGGTGAATATATTTTTAAACGTCAGTTATTTTGTTGGTTTGTTACAATTACATTAAAACTCATGTTACTACGAGAAAGGACGGGATGGAAGTAAGAACTGGTTTGGTTTGTTATCCCGGTGAATGGAGTAGATCAGGGTTAGAATCCCGGCCAGGTGTATTGTGAATGTTTTTTCCCAAATAGTTTTCCATTTTCCCTACACGCTGATTTCCTATAAATTCTACCTTCCTCATTCTAATCACTTTAGTATGAATGTGCGGAGGATCCAGATGGGTAATATGCCGCGTTCGTATGGTAATATACCATGATTGTATGGGTAGTATGCAATGTTTGAGTGGATGGTATTCAGTGGTGTACGAAGATATTTCTTTTTTTTTGCCGCGTGCTAGAGTGGTAAGAATGATAAATGTTAAGCTGTAGAGGAAATTTGGCTATATTTGCGTGGAAGGAGAGTGGGAAACTATAGACACAACATCCTTATACCCAACCGAAATTTGAACCCCCATCTCCGCCTCACCGGAAAATCATATTAAATGATATACTAATTAATTTGTTACTTATACAGCGGTCAATGAAAGCATATTTCAATCTGCCTTGAGTTATGAGAGAAGAATGACCTTAGCAAGGGACGATCCCTGAATGGTTCAATGGTAGAGAATTGGTGTGCTAAGTCGAGGGTCGAGGGTTCGGTTCTCCTGCCAAGGTGTCATTCTTCAACCATTTGAAACACACTAAATGCCCGTTATATTCTGAACTCGTGCCCACTACCACTAGCACGGTTATTGATGGATTAAAATGTTGATGAAATCTCTTCTGTGGCAGAACCACTGAGTTACTATGTCACACCGTCTTACTACCCGTTCCGGCTATACGTTTATATACTAATTGCACTGATGGTTTTAGGGATGAGGGAGGCTATATGTATATTCCATTCACGGTAAGAATTAATCTCTGAGAGGTATTTATTCCTAGCAATATCCTACTATATAATAGATTTATGGTAGGGAACAAGACCTTTCAGAAAACAATTCCTACGCTGAACAGACTTTATAGGAAGTGTGTTCCTTATTTGCATGGAAACCCATTTTGGAAAAACCACCCCTAGTACATCTAACCGAAACTCAAACCAAGATCTATCTTCCTGTTATCGTCAGCCTAGTCTACTTTGAGAGTAGCGCCTTAGACCATGCGGCCACCTAAGTAACAATATCCAGCAGGTTGTTTTGTGTGTCTCCCATCTGGTGCGTGATGGTATGCGAGTCGGTGGTATTAAGTCCTTCGCTCGCATTGGATGACAAACTATAGTCTATTACACAATAGTCGATTTATGAGCCAATCAAGTGAAGCCTAATTTAACGCATGTTGGAGCTTTGATCATAAATCATGACGGATTATGATGGCGGTCAATTTAATATCCCTAACTAATTGCCAATACAGCGGAGTACACGCGCTGTTTGATCGTAGTGGGGACCTTTAGCTGCACTCGCCTCCTCTGGGACTACTTTTTAACCGATACAATATTTTAAATGTGCACCAACCGTCACTAATGCTTTTTTAACACCGCGTCTTACTACCCGTTAATGCCGTACGCATGTGTACTAATCACGCAGATATGTAAGGGGTGAGAAAGGTTGAATTTCGAGGTGTACCCGCATTTGCGTGTCGGGGGAGTGGTAAAAAAAATCAGGTAAAACAACCCTTGGTACACCCGATCGGGACTTGAACCCCGATCATCCCATCATCGGTAGTATATTCTATTACGAGAGTGACCCCTTGGAGCATGTGGCCACTGAAGTAGGTATTACTTTCTTAGTACAATTGGAAGGGATGAGCAAGTTGATTTTTAATGGAAATGCACTCTCATTAGCGTTAAGAAAGGGTGTAAGTTAAAACACCAGCGAAAATCAGATGTGGAGAAAAATCACCCTCTCTGTGGACATCAGGGATTCAAACCCCAACCTCACCCTCATCACAGGTGGTATATTTCAATAAAATCTGCTCCGCGTTCAGGATCACGAGGGCTAAGGTGTAAACCTCGTCTAGTTTGGTTTATCGGGGACGAGAAGGTCGTCTGTCTGGTTTCAAAACCTGTCCGTCTATAATGAGAGAGCATTTTCCTAAATTGTTTTTCTCACCTTCATATAAATGCGGATACGTTAGTTACGGTTGTTCCAGATGGGTAGTAATGCGTACTGCCCACATATGATATTTTGATGTCCTAGGCCTCTCAGCCAACGTCGCGGGTGTGCACGCTTATGTCGTCTTGGATGGACGATATAGAAACTATCTGACCAAATCGAACGTGATGAGGTGTTCTCTTAAAATTCATCCTTAAGAAAAAAGATGATAAATTATATCATGAGGAAAAAACATCTGAACGACTGGTTGGAAATAAACTTTCGCACTCTAGGTCTAAATCATTACCACATTCTCAATATAACAATGAATATAATATTTATACCCCCTTTTGATATTTACATCTCTATCTTGACTTTTTTATTATTAATACAGCAATATTATTCTGCTCTAAAAAATGAGATCAGTGGCTCACTGGAATATTACGCCATTCCTTAGGCCAGAAATATAATTTTATTGTTTTGATTCTTTTTATTTAGCTAGTAAAATAAATTTGAAGTTTAACTGTCACTGTTTTTATAGCTAAAAAAAAGCCAAAAGAAACTTAACTATTTATTGACAGATTTTTCTTGAGTGATAATAATCAGTTGCACAACTTCCTTCGGAGGGGAAATAAAGCCGTCAGTCTCATATCGATTGTGGCTTATAAAATAACCCTGGAAGCCACGTGAAAATACCCTTTCCAACAAATTTGGGAGGCCCTTTCACGTTCGCTCATAGAAATTCATTGTGGAAGGCCTCGGAGAATTACCATACTTCATGGACTTCCCCAGTACCTATATGTGATTTCTACCAGATTGTGCGGGCAGTACTAGCCAGCCGAAGGGCTGAGTGCATGCCCAGTTCTGTATGGATATAAATCACATCAAAACAACCTTCTGGTTGTTGACTCAAGGAGGATAAGAAGAAACTAAGGATACTATACAGTGTCACAGGAAAAAGAAACTAAATTTCTGAGGGTGTTTGTATGTCGTCAGTTTTTATTAGAACAACTAAGTCTGGTTTTATCGGGCAATTCCGTAACTAACTTTTCATGTGGTTTTATTTAGGGAAGAGAGGTCAGGGAGGGAGGATTTATTAATAAACAAATACAACACAACAATAGGGTTTATAAATAATGTTTGTGTACATACAAAATATACGCGATAATTCACATGTATCTATAAATTAAAATAATTAGTTTAATTGCACTTTTTTACTTTTATTTCGGCAAATTCATCGATTGCATCGTATTATGACAATATTGGTTAATCGCCCTTGTCCAATAGTTGATTTTAAATAAGTCTTAGTTAGTAATTTTATCTCCTTAAAACTTCTCTCGCACGAAAGTAATTTTATCTCCTTAAAACTTCTCTCGCATGAAACATTAGAAACGGAAAGAGAGAGAACTCTTACGTCGAGCAACATTGATGATCGTATATGACTCAATTAATCCAAAGTCATATAATACAAGGGGAGTAGAGTTTTAATGTTTTGTGTTAGTGTCGAGGCTTCAAACTTAAAGCTTAGAATATAACATGTGACCTCGTACTTATTTAAATCCTTGTTATACAACAGCAAGATCTGCAGCAGATGTTTGTAAATCAACAACGTTCATCCATTCTAAAGACGAGCCAAAGAGAAAGCAAAAATTGCCGACTGTCTTTATCTGGTGCTTCATCTATTTACACTTTCTTAATTCTTATCTGGCGTTTATTAGGAAGTACAATATCAATATAAAAGGTTTCAGCTCATTTTTTTGCTTCCAGGAAATTTGTCCAAAACCTGTTTCTCGTATTCCATGAAAAGTACCACGTAATCCATCAATTTATTTTGTTGCATGGTCTACCAAAACATATTTTCGTTGTTATTCTTTATTTGTTGGTTCATTTCATCGTAGAATCTTTTCAGCTCCATTTCAGGGCCCCCTTTGTCCCAGGCCCCGTGCCTGTGCACCTGTTGCACGTGCCAGTTACGGCACTGTGGTCGGGGAAGGCTTTGATTACGTTTTTAGCCACAATTGCATGCTGCACGCTGGGTGTTGTTCGAGGTTAGGACAGCCTCTTCATTCTGTGTTGCAGTCTCAGTCAGGAATGGTTGACGTACTAGACCAGTTCTCTTGTTTGTTTGTTGTTCATGGCACATTATTATTTGTTGTGCGTATTTGCGGCACACTGACCGTGCAAGTTGGTAGCACATATGTAGAAATGAGTTGAACGGGAAAAGCATGCATGTCCTCTATTTAGTGCCGTTTTATTATCGCGCGTGTCTCCTACCGTCACGTCAGGTCCACCGCGCGTTTGCTCAAGATACTGTGCAGTGTACATAATGGACCCTTTCACAAGGTCAACGCGTGACGGCTAAGTTCCAACGCGCTTTCCTCTGCGTTTTCTCGGCGGTTGGCGGTGGCGGCATTGCTCAACATCAAAGAAAGATAAAGACACCTTTCACACGGTCAACGTGTGACGGCTAAGTTCCAACACGCTTTCCTCTGCGTTTTCTCGGCGTTTGGCGGTGGCGGCATTGCTTAACATCAAATAAAGATAAGGACACCTTTCACATGGACGGTTGCTACCACGCGCTTTCAGCTGCTACTTTGCTCTCTTGGTTCAAGGTCATGTCCGAGTCTTCATCGTTTTGCTCCCCATCCTGGCCCTTGGTTGCTCTAAGCTGGGAAAATGATACCAAGGTTTTGATTTGTGAAGTTGATACACGCCCAGTTTTGTGGAATACAAAAATTTAGGCGGCTGCTGTCTTAATTTATTCAATAGCATGTGAAACGCACCTTCAATGTATTTTTAAAAATGTTGGTGGGGTGCCACATAATGACGTCATCAGTAAGGCGGGGCCACGCCACACTGCTGTCAATTAATATAAATAGCAATAACATTTCACCCATTACTTATAGAGGAGTGATTTTTATTTTAAAAGGCAGATAATAAACTAATAAATACTCTTTGTTTGTAAGACTTTACTATAGACTACAAGCTACAGTTATTTAACTAAAGCGTGTATTTCTTATGGGAATGGCACCTAAACAATCCTCTATTTGTTGCCCTGTTATGAATTATTACCTTTTTTACATTTGGTTTGATTGCATAGCTATGATATGTCTTGTTAAACGTCGTTGAAAATAAGCTAATTTAATATTTTCATGATTTAAAAAAATTAATAGTCAAGTCCTAAAATGTAAGTTTTTTAATCCTGTGTTGACGGAAAATTTATTTTGTAATACAAACCACTTGAAATGAAGCGGGTTATTCTGGACATCTGAAACGCGTCCCAGCACTCGGTGACGATCCACTTAAAACAAACTATTCTAAGGCATTAGTACAAAATATTCTCTGTAAGCATTCTAAGTAATGCTGTATAATATCGCAACATTACTAAAGTTACTTTGTCGGCCCAAGCTATCCAATTTTCACGACTTCTGACAAGTGACTTTCTTGACTTACACGCTGTTATTATTTCTTGGTAAGTGTTTTATTTGTGCCGCTTATCGATTCAGTTTGCTTCTAGAATAATGCGATGTACAGTTTGCACCACACATTAATTTTTTAATGATCGAAAAGGGTTTCTTAATTGACACGATATGCCAGTTGAAATAATTCACCTTTTATAAAACTCCATTGGTGAAAATGTGGTTCACAAAAGTGTATTATTTATAAAATGCATCATTAAAACACTTGATGAAAATTCGCTATTAATTAATCAATTGTAAATAAAAAATGAGTTGGTCTCTGTATGTTCCTCTTTAACTCAAAAACCACTCTACTGGTACCGATTGCGCTGAAATTTAACACGGATATTGTTTAGACGTTCGATAAAATTCAATGAAATTGATGTTTTTCTAATATTTCGTCTCAAGCGTCTGATAAATGTTTGTAGTCTCCGATTAAAAGTAGATTTTTTTATATTACTTTTTCTCCGGCTCAACTTTAATATAAAGAATAATAATCGCAGAATAAGTTTCGATATTGAATACAAAGATAAACTATATTTTATGTTAGTTATTTTGTATTCGTATTAGTAGGCAAATCGTGTTTATTTAATATAATAAAACTTAAACATAAAAACCTCCAAAATCTCTATTTGATTTTATCTTACATTTACATGCTAAATATTTAGTCAAATAGATAAATTTTCACATTAAACTCCAGGAAAGCAAGGAAATAATCTAATCAAATTTTATAATTATTTTTGATAGTCATTTTACGTTAAGATCAAGAAACTTTGCAAAGGAACTTAAGGATACCTGAAACTATATACCTCAAGTGCTGGTTTTTTTTACACTTTTACTTACAAGGAGACCGGGGAGCCGCATAGATGCAGGCGCAGGTTAATACAAAATCCAGAAATCTGATTCTCTGGTTCTCTGATTCTTGTCATTCTCATCATATAAAACCTAGAAGTGTGAAATTGAGCGTTTATTTATAGTAAATAATTTTGTAAGCCTGACATCTTCGACCACTTGACCACTACTTCAGTATACTAAAACTAAGAAAAATACTAATATTTGTCGTATATTTACGCGCTAGACGACATATTTGATCATTATATTTTTGTCATATGCCTAGGGTGGAAGAAGATGATTGGAGAGGCCAGGGTTATTGCCGTTATTTTTGATCCAAAACATTTTTTCTAACCAAATCAAAGAATCGTCCGGTGGAAAGATCGTCTAATTTTCTACACACGATGAGATCAACAGTTTTTTTTTAGCACCGCGTCTTACTAACAGTTCAGGTTACACGCTTAAATAATAATTACGCTAATGTGTTAGGTATGAGGATAGGTATTTGCCTGGAGGGAGAGTGGAACGCCATTAAGGAAAAAACACACTCTAGGACACAAGACCAGGTTCTCCCCGTCATCAGCAGTAAATACACTTTTAAGCTAATATAATAAATCCCTTCCGGTATGGTAGAAAATTATAATATTTACACACATTTAGGCCTATACTTTATAGGGACAACCTTAAATAACTAAGAGTTTGAACATTTATAATTTCAAAACTAGTATCGGTATATTGGGTTCAAGGGGAAAGTGGGGAGTGGAAATGTTCATAATAATAAAAAAAAGGGGGTGTGATAGAAAATTGGAATTGGTCAGTAAAGTGTAAGGCTATCCCATATAACTAGAAAATTAGTTTTTTTAAACATGTTATCATGAAGATTTGTAAAATAGGGGGGAAGAGTGGCTAAAATTTAAAAAACTAATACAAAAAAAATCTTTTATGTATAGTAGAAAATTGGAGTATTTTAATCATGTAGGTACGGAACAAAGACCACCACAAATAAAAAATAATAAATAATAATTTTTAGTTTCAAAATTGGATCCAAGAAATAGCGAGCTAAAGATTTCACAAACTGTTATAAAAAAACTTTTTATTTTGTAATAGAAAATTAAAACTGTACAGGTAATTAATTGAAGGGACCAATATTTATCTTTAACAGTTTTTATTTAAGCAATATATTTTCAACTACCAGCTTGCTAGGCCTGTCGTAGCTTCATATGACTTATAATATAACTTAAAACTTAGACAGACACAACATCCAGTCCCCACCCGCTGATTTATCAGTGTGAAAGGGTAAACTCCCATTCCACCAGTGATACATTTTTTGGCCATGTCGGGAATGGAACCTGGGTTCCTTAGCTCAGTAAGCAGACACACTACCGACTGAGATAAGGTGTTGGATCGCTATATAATATAATTAATATTATGTAAGAAATAACTTGGTCTGAGCGAATTTTCTTTTAATTGGCCAAAACTCTTTTGTATTTAACATCCAAACGATCAAATTATTAGTAATCCCTCTCATATTTAATGTTGATTAACTTTTTTAAATTTATATTAAAATTTTAATGGTTCGGAGAATCCAAATTTCCATTGAATTGTACTTTTTTAAATGATAATTTTAGCGGATAAAAAGTAAACAAATCACACGTTTAAGTTAAACCTGGTAAATCACAGAAAATAGTACCACTACTTGGTATATATTGCCAATAAGGGCTGTCAGCAACATATATTATATAAACCAGTGGCTCTCAAACGGTGGTTCGCAGGCGGAACCATAGAGAGATAAAAAAAATATGTGTAAGAGTTAAATAAAGCAAAATTGACAGAATAACTTTGTACCACAAATAGTATTACTTATGAATTGTGTATAGAACCCACCGTCTGTATTTTATTTCTTCATATATAACATTCCCGGGTTGCAGCAGTGGAGAAGCACGTGGTCATGGAGCTTTTGGTAACGGTCACACTAAATTCAATCTCGACCCAGGAGATTTTTGACTGTTGGGCGCCACCTCGACTTAAACCACCAATAAATATTATATCCAAAGGCCCTAATATGTTTACCATGATCAAATCTGCAAAACCTACTAATAAACAATGTAGAGTAACGTTTATCCAAACCATGAAATTGTTTCCCTAGTGTTACTGTAATAATTCACAAAATGAAAATGACTCATATAAGTTAGGAGTACCTACAAAAATAAGAATAACTATATTGTATTATACGGTTATTCCTCTGGGCAGGTATTCTCCCTGCCATTATTAAGTATCCACCTCTAACCACTCAATAGATTAACCATATCGGAAGCTCTAATCATAAGTATTTAGGATGAAATTCAAAAGTAATCAAGGGATAACTCAAATTGTATTACACACACGAAAGTAGTTCTAAACAACTTAAAAACGGTATGAGCCTTAATTGGATACACAAGTCTAATGGGCCAACCATTGGCAACGTTCATAGAGCTTTAACTTAAACTTAAAACTTAACAAAACTACTCAAAATTAAATAAATAGTCAACGTTGAGAGCCCATATTTTGTTTGAAAGGGGTTTCCATTGGCCTGAAGGCTTAACCTAATATATTAGTACTAATAGCTAAACCAACACCATCAGACATAATCCTTAAGAGCTATAATAATGATAATAATAACAGTTCAGTCCTAATAGTTAACCAACAAGATACCAACTCAGGTTTATATATTCTAAAACAAATTATGAACTGCGATTGGCCACCGCGCTGAAAGAACCAGATTAATGTGCACATAGGTTCAAGCTGGCGGGTTCGCCGACAGTCACTAGCGGTCACTATCTCGGATAGTTCCACCTAAAGTCAATCTTCATATGTCAGCATCCTTGAAGTTAAGTTTAGAGAATAAAATCCAATGTATCACTTATCGGTCTCGGTGAGTCTGGCGACATGCGTGACCAGAACGTTCCACACGGAACCTCAGGGATATCCAAGTTGGTATGCAACTCGGTAAAACTTCACTCGTGAGTGCCTCGGGTCACCAGTCAGGGGTAGGCAACCCCTGAAGAAGTACCTCGGAGGTGGTCCGTAGTTGGCAGAACACGGGCCGGTAAATAAACCCCAGACTCCCAGACGCCGAGTCAGAAACCCTCTGCCACTAAATATTAGCACCAAATCCTCCCAACGGGGACAGAGGGTCTTCTCAGTACAAGCATTCAAGTCCAACACACACTCAAGAAACCGTACCACTGGACAGCCGACACAAAACTAGTCTCATTTGCCAAACCAACAGCTCACCGGTCCGATCATGTTATGACGTAGGTCACAGATTATTCCTAGCGCTCTAGTGGATGAAGTGGGCAATGTTGACGTCCGAGCATCACTGGAAGGACCAGACTATTGTGGGCATGCTACCACAATAAGTAAATATACCTTTAGCGGGCGAGGCTAAATATCTGAGGAGAGTTCCATGTGACAGGAAACGTTACATTAATAGAATTTCTGACCTCTTCGAGGGGACGGGTAGGTGTTAAGATGGGTGCAGTGAAAGCTTATCGAATGGATCGGTATTGGCAAAACTTTGAGAAACACCTGGAGGGAGTGTTTTACAGAATTGAACCAACTTAATTTTGTGTATCACATTTTGCTATCACTTCAGGCTTGCACAATACTTATATAAATACGATGACATGGCCTATTACAGACTTTATGCACATTGGTAATGTGACAATGCGTGTCTATGGTAACCGAAATACCTTGTTTGTGGTATAACTGCTTCGTACTTTCTCTCTGCAACATTACCAACTTATTTAATGACATGAATCGTTCTCGGTTGCGCGGGAAACCTCGTGCTCAACGCTGCACTAATGGCTTCCCAAACCTTTTAGAACCGTAACCCATATCACTTTTTTTACTAGAGTTTTTTTCGTTTTGCCATTTTTATATTAACGGGTGCAGAATGAGAAAGGTATAATTTAGAGAGATGTACACTAATGGCGTGGAGGGTCAGTGTGAAACAATCTAGAGGGTTAAACCCTTCACCCATCCAAGATTCTTGACTTTCCCTCAGCCACAAAACCAGAGCAGATTATGTTGGTAGTTGACACCCGAGTCTCGGCTCACAGCGGAAACTTTGTGGAGTGGAAGACGCACTCGCTCCATAAATACTTCGCAAGTTGGAGCGAATATTCGCTGACGTCCAGCCGTGTACCGCCCTTTTCATACAGTAACCATGTGTCACACAGGGTGTGCGGTAATTTCACCATTCGTAAGCCATGCTGATTCTTTCAAATTCCTTTCTTTGTACTCGTCTATGGTCAGATTCCACAATAATGGCCGCTGCTCAATTTCTACCAGGAACAAGGCCGTAGCCAGCCATTAGTTTCAAGGGGGCGGGGGGGGGGGGCGAGAGAGATTGGTGGGCACACCCCCAATTCCTGGAAGCTAGAAAAAATTATAAATGATAACCACTCTAAAAACCTCCCTGGATTTTTTTT
>CABFOW010004458.1:37705-49408 GCA_902141385.1 Timema californicum
ATCTTCACGCCTAACTCTCTGAGCGTGTAAACCGGCTTCATTGGACTAACACAAGACGTGATACCCTGGGCAGAACCTTCCGACAGAGCGTGGTGGAGGACTTGTGGAGATATCTTCACGCCTAACTCTCTGAGCGTGTAAACCGGCTTCATTGGACTAACACAATACGTGATACCCTGGGCAGAACCTTCCGACAGAGCGCGGTGGAGGACTAGTGGAGATATCTTCACGCCGAAAAAAATACGCCCGTATGAACCAAACTATTGGACCATAGGTAGCTTACCTTACCTGGCCCTGCTCAAGTCGCAGTCGCAATGATTCCACGCATATACCTCTCGTGTGAACCGAGCCTCAACCCGTGTAACCACGGATGTGAGATTCTAAAATCGCAATGTGGTGAAAACAAATTGGTTCATTCTCTAAAATCTTGGAAACTTTTATTTGATATAAAATAAATCCCTTTGATTCTGTTCTGGATTAAACGATGTTTAAAACTAGGGATGTGTAAGAACCGCTTTTATCGAGACTAGAAAATTTGTGGGCTAGTGCTTCCTTTGGATTATCTTATAGTTCATTCAAACACGATTATAGCTCATACACATTTTAAATGAAATAAGTAAAATAATAATAGTTGCAATGTGTGGTATTTATAATTCCATTTTGTAATGTAACAGCTTATAATGTCAAGGTTTAATATTTAAAAACAATATTTAGCCTATTACCAAAACAGTTCTTAACGAAGGCTATTTTAGGAGTAAAAGTGCTGTCTATTTTCAGGTCTATATAGTATTATTAGAAATAATGACTTCTTTGTTTGGTTTGTAAATTTCTTGGGGCATTTATTTACTTTTCCATTACTATTTTACTTTAATTTATCAGATTTTTGAAATTCATTTTAAACTTTCGAAAGATGATTGAGATATTTTGGGGTATTGCACATTTATATTTAAAAACATTAGCCTGACACATTTAAAAGATCAATACAATCGTGTGGTCATTCCAAACTGCAACTACATGTTACCTTTTATTATTATTATTTAGCACCGCGTCTTACTGCCCGTTCGGGTTTATACGCTTTAAGTATTAATTACTCTAATGGATTAGGAATTGGGAAGGTTGAATTAGAGGTGAACCCGCATTTGCGTGGAGGGAGAGTGTAAAACCATTTAGGAAAAACCACCCTCAGTTCATCCGACCGAGATTCGAACCTCGATCTCCCCGTCCTCAGTAGTAGAGCTCAACACGACGAGCGCGTTAGCCAACTTCGCCAACGAGGCGGGTGTTTTTTATTAACATTCATATATAAACCCCCACGTAATAGCTTTTTAACACCTCTTCTGATATATATCAATACAATATCCTGTATTATCTGGCTAATGGTATCCGCAATGTGTCATCAGGCATATTTTAGTCAAGTCTGTAACATATCGGATTGTAAGTTAATACCTACATTCCGCGGATAATCATCATCTCTATATTAATGCCTTCCGGCTCTGTCGATAAGATCTTCAATGTATTGTGAGTTCTTTGTTGATATGGCCTTTGATGACAATTTCATCGGCTCCTGTTGATACAGTATTCATTGTATCATTAGAGACTTATAACATAGTCTGTGATAGGCCTATATCTGACGATTAGCGCAAGGCTGTCACAATATCTACCTTAAACCCTGAGTGAAGAATGAACCTGGACAGCTCATTGGTGCTCAAAACAAAGTGTCTCCGATTCAATCCCCATGACCAGGTTTCATTCTGTAACTTACACAAAATGTATTTTCCGTTCTGTTGGTCGTTCATGGCAACATTTTGGTTGCGTCATACCATTTGGTGTTTTATTAGCCTCTATATTGTAAATTGGCCGCTGCACAAAATTCTACTATTCATTCGTTGTTAAAGCTTTGTTTGTTTCCTTTCTTTCAAAGAATTTTACATGATTTAATTGATTGTTTGCATATTTTTGATCGATGATATAGAAAATTGTAAGTATAGGTAGGTAATGGAACAAACTTATCTTAAGCCTCTCTCTATACACTACTAGTCCTTAATTTTCTAAAAAAAAAACAAACTAAATGATAGATTTTTTGAGCCTTTTGTTTTACTTTGATCAGCCGTTTTTGGGATTATGGGGGCTACAAAAATAATGTTCTAAAACATATTTGGTGCTATAAAAGTTGTAAAAAGATTTATGTTCTGCTTGTAGAAGTTATAATATTTAACACTATTAAACTACTAAGAAATTGGTAAATGGAAAAATTGAGCCATAACGTAACCACTCAACTTATCTCCCAGCCATTTCCACAAGCAAGTAGTACATATTTCAAGAGAAAGTATTGTAATCATGAACATTTTTTACCTATGATTATAATGAATATTTATTTTTTTATGTGTGCCTTAACCCAAAAAAAGTGGATCTTACAATTCTGTCTGACTGTCTGTACCTGACCATAAATATGAAATGGTTTAGAGGATTTTCTTCAAACTTGATATCTAGATGTTATAGGGTAACACTTCAGAACTTTTACTTTTAACTTATCCCTTAGTTTAAAGGGTCGATTAATAATAAGCAATTTTCGAAAACTCGGGATATTTTGAAAGTGGGTCAAACCAATTTGTTTAAAATGTTTATTAGGTGTTTGACACTAAAAATAAAACTGCAAGCTATACCTTGATTTTTGTGGGAAAATTCCTTTTTGGGTAGTTTACCAATGATTTTTTTTTCTTTTAATTTGAATAATAAAAAATAGCCATAGCGATTTGTTTCAAAATATATATTGTAAGTGTTTTACATTATAAATAATTATATATATATATATATATATATGTCTATTTTTTTATAATATAAGAAAAGAAAAAGAGTTTACTGACAACTGATTTCTGATTTTTTCAAAAATAACGTCAGCGATTTTGTTCAAAATTGTATCGTGTGACTAATGTACATGATAAATAATCATCTATTTTTATTTTATTAATTAATAATATTCAATCACAGTTTACTTAAAACATTAAAAAATTATCCTTGAAGATTAAATTATCTGGGAATAGTTTTTCATGATAAATAAGAATACGTTTTTACTCTACAATCCTTCACCTCTGACAAGACATCTTGTGAATTTGGGCAATGCCAGGCCTCCACCATGGTTCGGATCCCACGTTAAACTGTAGGTCCTCCATTTCATCTCACAATCACCCTACCATTGCAACATTAGCGTAAGTGCGTATAACCCGAACGGGTAGTAAGACGCGGTGCTAATAATAATACTCTACAATTTAAAAATAGTTTTAAGGTAGTTTACAATAACTTGTTTTGGAAAATTTGAAATTGTTTAGAAATATTTGAACAATTTGGTTTAAAACTCTTGTGTTTGTTTTTATGAGGAAAACTTACTTAAGGCTAGTTAACTGAAAACCTATATTTGAAAATGTTATTCAAAGTTATGATACATAATATGAGAAAGTTTGTGCGAGTATGTCATACCACTTATTAAGAACTGCAATGGAGGAACTTTTGAGGCAATACATATAATAATTTAGGTACATCCCGTTAACAGTGAGAGGGATATCAAGCTAGCAAAGCAATTTTTTTTTGCTCCACTTATTATATTTTTAATCACATTAATAAGGTAGGGATCAGAAAGGTAAAAATTGATAATAATTGTATATTAATGCATGTGGAGGGAGAGTGGGTATCTAATTTTAAACAAATAGAGGTCAGTAGCCAACATCCCAATGGAATTCGAATCCCGATCTTTCCATTACAGGCAAATTTGAAAAATGTTACTAACCAAAAATAAAATGAGCATATAATTAATGTAAATTGTGGTTTATTGAGTGTTTTTGCATGACTATATTTAGTTTATGGGCTTACTAAATAAATCTTCAGCCCACGGTGCAAACTGATGATTGGGTTTGGCTCTTGGGAGTAAAAGTCCACAACCCTTGCTTACACTACACACAACTAAAACCATTGGCGCAGAAAGTGTTCTTTCTCAGAAGACAACAGTCCTACCTCACTGACCAGCTGAGATATGAACACAGGCCCTTCTCAACCATTTCCTACAATTAGAAACAGAGGGCTAGATTTGGTGGGCAACACTTGGATCCCACCCGGTGGAGGTTCGGCTGCATCCACTGGCAGGACACAACATTATACACTTCATCCACTGGCAGGGCACAACATGGTACACTTCGTCCACTAGCAGGACACAATACGGTACACTTCATCCACTGGCAGGACACAACATGGTACACTTCGTCCACTGGCAGGGCACAACATGGTACACTTCATCCACTGGCAGGACACAACATGGTACACTTCATCCACTGGCAGGACACAACATTATACACTTCATCCACTAGCAGGACACAACATGGTACACTTCATCCACTGGCAGGACACAACATTATACACTTCGTCCACTAGCAGGACACAACATTATACATTTCATCCACTAGCAGGACACAACATGGTACACTTCGTCCTCTAGCAGGACACAACATGGTACACTTCATCCACTGGCAGGACACAACATGGTACACTTCGTCCACTGACTGGACACAACATTATACACGTCGTCCACTAGCAGGACACAACATTATACACTTCGTCCAATGGCAGGACACAACATAGTACACTTCATCCACTAGCAGGACACAATACGTTACACTTCATCCACTGGCAGGACACAACATGGTACACTTCGTCCACTAGCAGGACACAACATAGTACACTTCATCCACTGGCAGGACACAACATTATACACTTCGTCCAATGGCAGGACACAACATTATACACTTCGTCCACTAGCAGGACACAACATGGTACACTTCATCCACTGGCAGGACACAACATGGTACACTTCATCCACTAGCAGGACACAATACGGTACACTTCATCCACTGGCAGGACACAACATGGTACACTTCATCCACTAGCAGGACACAACATTATACATTTCATCCACTAGCAGGACACAACATGGTACACTTCGTCCTCTAGCAGGACACAACATGGTACACTTCATCCACTGGCAGGACACAACATGGTACACTTCGTCCACTGGCAGGACACAACATTATACACTTCATCCACTGGCAGGACACAACATGGTAAACTTCATCCACTAGCAGGACACAACATGGTCCACTTCATCCACTGGCAGGACACAACATTATACACTTCGTCCAATGGCAGGACACAACATTATACACTTCATCCACTGGCAGGACACAACATGGTACACTTCGTCCAATGGCAGGACACAACATTATACACTTCATCCACTGGCAGGACACAACATGGTAAACTTCATCCACTAGCAGGACACAACATGGTCCACTTCATCCACTGGCAGGACACAACATTATACACTTCGTCCAATGGCAGGACACAACATTATACACTTCATCCACTGGCAGGACACAACATGGTACACTTCATCCACTGGCAGGACACAACATGGTCCACTTCATCCACTGGCAGGACACAACATGGTACATTTCATCCACTGGCAGGACACAACATGGTACACTTCGTCCACTGGCAGGACACAACATGGTACACTTCATCCACTGGCAGGACACAACATGGTACACTTCATCCACTGGCAGGACACATAATAGTACACATCTTTTGGTATACCTTGTGTGTTTATTAATTTAGAAACTTACTAGTTGAGCCCTACGTACCGGGATGGAGAAAGTCTCTTGACAACTCTTTAGATCTTCAATTTTTGTATTTTGGCCTTAAATACGAGTAATACAGGAAAGTAATATTTTGAAATTTTGTTTGGTCTGAACTCTTTTAATTAAAACCTAAAATGGATCTTTATTTTTAGATTTTTTGGAATACTGGTTTTTTCCCGTCTGGTCCTTTTGAGTGCGTGTATTCAATGTGGGATAGTAGCTATGGCGGGTTAAGCCATTATTTTTTGCTGTTCTTATGACAAAATAAATAAAATATATTTATCCGGTAGAAACTTAAAGCTAAATTTTATTCACATATTAATCTCATTAGTTCAATAATATATGTGAAGCTTGTCCTGGAATTTAATGACCCAACCTTTTCGCTTCATCTAAAAAAGGTCTCAACTGATACTGCTATGCCCGTGACAGAATTCAAGAACTATTGATAGCGGAATTTGAAGAAAATTAAACTCTGTGCTTACTGGAACAATATTTTATTTATTTCTCAAATAAAAATTGTTTGCTATGAAAACTTCCAAAACACTACCCTTTTCTCGCGTCTCCTACCGCACTTTAACCGGATGGTTCTTGATGGCAAATTCGAGAAGGGAGGTTTACAAATAAAAAACTGATTCCTCTTGGAACCTGTCCTAAATCTGGCCAGGGTCCCACGTAGATCGGCGGTGACTGTACCACTCCCAGGACCGGTAGGATGGACTCCAATTAATTTGGAGCTCCAATCAATTTAGCCAAAGAATACAAAACCCATCTCATCAGTTCGTCTCTCAGGCCCGACTCTACCCGTCCTTGTCTTTCAAAACTTCTCTTCCGGCTATCTCTCTCTTTCTCTCTTCTCTCCGTACCGTGCTTGTATCATCTCTCTCATAATCTGTTTCCCTCTCTTTCCATCCCATAGTGTATATTTCTATTTTCCCCACTTCATTCCCCGTCTCCCTCTATCATACCCTCTTTTTCTTACCTTCTCATATTATATCTCTGGCTTCCCCTTCTTCCCTTCCCTACAATATTTCCCCCTACCCCTCCTAGTTTTCTGCTCCCCCCCCTCTTCGCACCCTTCTAGTTCTTAAACAGGGGGTCTTGGACCCTGCTATACAGTCACGTTCCTTTGTTTCGTGTTTTTTTTTATCTCTAGCGCGTCACAGTCGGTATCTCATTACCCCTCTCTCTTTCCCCTCTTCTCCCCAAACGATGAGATTCTCTCTCCTTTATCTTGTTTCAAATGTCTGTCGCCAGATTTCAAGCTCGTACATTATTATAGTTTTGTGGGTACATTAACTAAGGCACCAGTCTATTATGGTCTTGTTTGACGGTGACGGGTGAGAACGGGGCTCAAATTACATTTGGGTACACCTAAACCCCTTCCCCCTAAATTATTTCTTCCCTCCCCTTCCACGCCAATGCCCGTATATTTGCTTCAAGATTTACCTTTCTCATCCCTGCCACATTAGTTTAAATATGTGGATAGCTCGAATGGGTAGTAAGACAACTTATTGTACAGTACAATTTTCATAGGAAGAGTATTTTATGAAAAGGTGGACTTTTTTTTAGGCCAAAATTGATAACTTTGATTATATTGCTATATTTGATAGTTCTTTATAATAAATATCAAAAGTGACAGTTCCAGACTACACATCTTGACGTATGAATACATGAAAATATATCTAGCATGCTAATTTTTTTAAACTAGAATATAGTGGGTGTTACGCCTTTATAAGAAGTTATTCGCATTGTAAAGATAGTCAAAGTCACATGGTAAAGGGTTAAGATATAGCACCTTAACTACATTTCCTCTTTTAGTATTAATAATCCAAAATCCCGCATCGGTGGACATGCGTACTAAACGCAAAGTGCGTATAGTCTGGTTTGCCAGTGATGGAGGTTGTGGGTCAAGTCCTCACTGGTTGCCCTGAGGTTTAAAAAAACAAATTGTTTTCAACGTCCCCTTTTACGCAAATGCAGGTAAACGTTTTCTAGAATATCCCCTTTTCATCCCGACCCATTAGCTGAGTTAAATGATATTTCAAACTAGTATTGTCTCATTAACAGAATAATAAAACAAACTATCGAATAAATAGTTATTTTAGGAACCATCTAACCAAAATAATTGAAGCAATTTAGAGGGATAGTTTGACAGACATGGTGACAAACTGGCTTAGTTGCAAGACTCAATATTTTGAGTTTGAGGGCAAAAAAAACACGTAGAGATTCATCATAATCTCGGGGTAAAAAACTGTCATGACGTCAAAAATGTATGTTAAAGTAAAACTTAGTTTATATTTATAAATAACAAGAGATAAGCTATCGAGGGATAATGGTAGGGAAGAAATGCCAACATACTTTCTTTCTGTCAATTTTAAAAGTATGTTCTATATTGTAGTTACTATTAAGTACCACACTTCGCAAGGGGAATCTATAAAGTAACCTTGCTATTTTTTTAGTAGGCCTATATAAAATTAACCACAGGGAAAATGAGCCAAATCTTAAATTCTGTTTGAGTACTAATCTTTGGTCAGTTTAAATTTTATAAAAAAAAACTCGAAAACTGGGCAATATAAAAATAGATATATCTGAACGTGTTTAAAATGCTGACACTTATATTGAAGATTAAATTAAAATTTCTCTATACACAATATTTGAACTCTTTCTGGTTATAGATAGTAAAAAGAAAAAGAGTGACACACCATAAATAATTGATTGTTAAAGAGTTAATATAAATTAAATTTATACAATACTGTAACAGTTCATAGTTTAAAAAAGGAATTATTCATTAAAAAGTCTCTGGCTTCATTTTATCCGCTAATTTGACTCCGCCTGATTATTTTTTTGTTTTTTGGACTTTTCTATTGAACATCATTCAACTGCACACTTTATATAATTTAATCTTGTACAGTATCAAGATGATTCCAAACCAAATATGCTAACCAATCTATTTTAGATCATTCTTTGAAACGAAACTTTAATCAACCCATAAACTGAGTGCGCAAACAAATACAATCAACCTAATTTATCGTAAGATAATATCTTATAAACTATAAACATTGTTAAAAATATATATTGGAAAGATGAGCACCATAGTTTAACAAATACCATAAGTTAAATAATATACTGTCAAAGCGACCGATTAGTTCCTACAGTTACCTGCCAAATTTTAATTTTCTACCATAGCAAGAAGAGGTTTGTGAAATTTTGAGTTCCATATTTATTGGATACAATTTTTAACTTAAAAATGTCATTCTATGATTATTTTGTGTGGTCTTTGGACCGATTGCCAATATTACAATTTTCTACTACACCTAGAGGTGTGTTTCGCTTAAGTTAAATTTTTTAACCCCATATCCATACTTTTGAAATCTTAAAAAAGATCTAATACTTTTCATATTTATTTAGGGTAGTCCATCAACCTTTCTTACAAGTTTCAATTTCCTACCACACCAAAAAACATTGTTTTCCTTAAGTTTTGTAGCTTGTATCTCTCCCCACCATCCATTCCACTGCCCCCTCCCCACCCCCCCTTGTTTTGAAATTATAAATAATCAGACGCTTAAGGGTGTCCCTTTACCTGTATTTAAATATTTTAATTTTCTATTAAACGAGAAATATTTTATTCTATTAGCTTAAGAAATTTTGGGGGACATGCCTTCACACAATTTTTCGGTAATTAATTTTTTATTTTTCAGAGTGTTAAGGTTGCCTCTTATACCTACCGACCATTTAAATCTTCTATCACAGTGAGAAGTTTCTTTACATAAGTTTTGGATATTTGGAAACTCTCCATTTCACCTACTTAAAAAATTCAAATATTTAAGAATGTCTAAGTTTTACTTGTTGAAGAAACACGATTTGCCTACTAATGTGAATACAAACCAAGCAAAACTAAATATATCTCTTTCGATTGAAATGTATTCTGTAATTAATCTTTGTATTGAAGTTGATTGGGTGATCAAGTAAGACGGAAATAAATTAGTTCTACATTCAATAAAATAATACAATGGTTGACCTCTTGGATTAAGACAATTTAACATGGAAAATCATCAATTTTATTGGGATTTAGTAGAAAAATGTAGCTTATTTGTTAATCGTACCTCCATGCTATAGCCACGCGAAATTTCATCACATCCGGTACATTTGTAATTTAGCAACAAACTGAAAACATTAAGTTTGTATGATATGATAGTAGGATGTTTATTTACATTCTAAAACGCTCGTTGCCAAGGAGATTTATAATAGGTTTGTTGATATTTCCAAGCCCCTCGTTGATAAGAAGACAAAAAGATGTATACATTAACAATTAATATTTTTAAAATTTGTAACCGTTCAAACAAGTTTTTAATGGTTACAAATTTAAAAAGCAGATTTAACCACACTAACATTTGGCTATTTCGACACAGCTTCGCTCTCTGATGAGATAGCTCGATATTGTATTAATAAATATAATGAATACAACAGAAGAAGTCCATCTTGATTCTATGAGTACTTTTTGGATTACTGGAAACAAACAAACAAACAAACAGAAAATCAAATGTAAATACTCTAGTCTAATAAAAGTGACCACTGCAAATCATATGATTCTGATTTGTTTAATTTTAGCACCGTGTCTTACTACTCATTCGGGCTATATATCCTACACATGTACTAATTAAGCTAATGAGTTAGGGATTAGAAAGGCTGAATTAAGAGGAAGTGTACTCACCTTTTTGTGGTGGGAGAGTGAGAAAACATTTAGAAAAAATCCTTAATGCACCCGACTGTGATTATATCCTATACACCACTGTCATCGGAAGTATCGTATATTGCGAGAGTGACGCATTAGACCATTCGAACAACGATGCGGGCTACTATATTATGAGAACAGTTTAAGTAACTTTTATAGCTCACCGAAATCAAAGTTCTACTATACAATAATTTGGTTTTATGTAGTTTGATTTTATAATTTCTGTCTTGGCGAATGGTGGATATTTGATGAGGCCATTAATAAATAACCTTGGTGTTAAGCGTACCAGTAATGGTAGTAGTTGGATGTTCATTATTTGCGTCATGCTCCAGTAGTGTAGTTGAGGCTGGTTGAAAGGGGGTACCAACACCATGCTCGTTTTATTTGGTCCGTTTTTTCCCCCAACTGTATGAACATCAAGGACAAAGAGCAATGTGTTGGTCACACATTTTCTTTTACTAAATATAATATCAATCACTTCACTACACCCTGCTATACTTTGATTTGTCTAGAAATACAATTTACAATTTTACTAAACATGGCATTATGTTGCCCCTACGGATGACTTTTCTTTTCTTTCCATCTAGGTCTGTCTGATGAGAGGGGTGAAATAAGCCAATGCATGGTTAGCGCGATTTCTAGTTCGGTATCTGTATTTTATCAAGAACACACCGATTAATACCCACTGTTAGAAAATGTTCTGATGCACCCCCAGGGTCTTCTTGCTTCCAGTGCTTTGTTAAGGTCTTCGTCCCTCAAAACTCCCAATAATAGTCCCACTAATCTTTTTAAGACTAAATCGCTGAAAAATCCAAGTCTCATTTGTTCAAGCTTTGTAATGCTACGGAACAAACATCCAATCAAACCCAGATTTGCTTTCCATTTTGTCTGTCAGGGAAATCTGATGCGCTATCTTACTTTTTTTGAATTTATTTTTCATTCCACCATTCTGTCGATGCTATGTGAAGGTGGAGGGAGAGGGTGGAGAGTGAATGTGAGGACGGGGACAGACGTGGGTTTAATTGTGGTGACCAACATCCGGCTGGCTGGCTATCCTCTCTTCACGGAATAAAGAACGAGAGCGTGTTTGGTTAAAAATACCAATAATGTTCTCGTCCAAATCGTTTTTACTCTCTCCATCTCTTGTTTTCCTCAGCTTAAAACACACTTCACTGTACAGCCTAGTCTACGTCGACAGTTGGCGGGTAATGTGGAAATTAGAAAATTTATCTCGGCAATTTTAAGGGCTTCTTTGTCTGAATTCCCAAAATCACGTTGTCGTACCCCCCC
>CABFOW010004459.1:0-10621 GCA_902141385.1 Timema californicum
ATGTGGACAATGCCTAGTAGGCAATGTGGACAATGCCTAGTAGGCAATGTGGACAATGCCTAGTAGGCAATGTTGACGTCCAAGCATTACTGTCAGACTATTGTGGGAATTCTACCACAATAAGTAAATCCATCTTTAGCAGGCCAGGTTAACTTTCTAAAGAAAGTTCCATGTGACGGGAAACGTTACAAAGGCTAAGTAGATTAGACAGATTAGCTTGGCGGCTCCTTTTTCAACATCGTTTGGTTGTGGTATCACCTTTTTCCATATACTATTATGGCTTGCCTCTTGACTCTTTATTTATTTAAAGCTATCAGAGTTATGTGAGGGATATAATTGATAGTATAGCTTGCACCCTTCATCTACTTAAAGCTAGCTTCTCTGTGTGGTTGATATAATCTCTATTGTAGCATTTATTTAAAGCTAAATGTATTGTGCTCGGAACATTTCCACTGAGTGACACTTGCGCAGAACCACCCCCACCTAGCGAACTTGGTTGTGACTCCAGATCGGGTTGTAACACTAACGGGGATTTATTTATTTTTTAATTTTTCTACTTTTATATATTCATACATATTTTTATTTATAGAGACTTTTAGCCAATAGGATATATTTTTCACTATATGAAGGTAGCTTCTTTTAATTCCCCTTATTTTTCACTTTTAGTAAACTCGTATTTATGTTATTTATTAATTGTTTTGCTTTCTCAGCTTATTTTTTAAATTATTGTTTGGTGTATTTTCATGATTAGGCCTAGAGTGGCTGTTTTACTCTAGTTTCTGAATGTAGACCTAGTTTCTGAATGTAGACCATCACTTTTAAGGATATTTTTAAGATTTACATTTTCTTCAAGTTTTTTCAAGGCTTTATCAGACTTGACTGTTGATTTTTTTTCTTTTCTTGCCTTCAATTTTGAGAGCTTTTCTGTCGTATGACCATGGTAATCAGCATCTTCTCGGAGGGTGTTGACCAACGAGTAGACATTTGGATGCGCCCTTTAACCAAAACGGTTATTTTACTGGACCCAATTATTTCCTCCGAATAAGATGCCATTATTGTTTGGCACTTGTCTGCTGCTATCACCGTAACAAAATCATAACCATTATTAAATAGCTAGCCAACTTCTGCGTAGATTTTTTAAATTGATTCATCTGCTTACCTCACTCGTTTTCTGGCATTAGCCATTCGCTTTCTAACTTCATTTGCCGCTACGTCTGGGACACAATTATGACATTCTGCTCCTTCTCTGTATTATTTTTAATTGAAATACACCCTTTACACATTACACATTTTATTATTATTATATAAACAGCACTAGTAAGTGACAGCCTCTTTGTTCGTGTGGTTCAGTATATATTGATATCCGTTGGAAATCAACACTGGCTTACCCTTTCTTGTATCGGTGACCTCCATGAAAACTGAGAGCAAGTGAATATCGATAAAGAAGTCTATCAACCTTCACTCACTTGCGGTAACCAACTGGTGAGCAGACAATAACAACAGACGGAATTCTTCCTACCCCCTCCTGAACCCCTCCTCAACACCTGTAGCCTCCGTGAAAGTGTCACGGTTTACATTAATCCTAGTTTCAGACTTACAAGATCACTTACCGTTAATTGCTGTTAAGCGCAAGCTTTACTAAACTCCACCTTCGGGCAAATCTCACTCTGGACAAGTGTCATAATATGCTCATTGATTTTATAGTTTCTATAGTTACTATTGTAAAGTGTCTTTTTTATTTATTTAAAGTTAATTGCATAGTTTGGCTTTATTTAGTGCTATTGTACGTCCAAATTATTCGCTGTTTTATTATCTATTAATATAAATATATTCATAGTAAAAAGTTAAAATGCGAAGTTAATGACGTTGCAGACGATTATGCTAGGGCACGCTATTTCATATTACCAGGTCGCCAAGTCAGATAATAATATTAGTAGGTACAAACATTTATTCCAAACGGCATCCCACGTGGTTTTTGCTTTTGGGTAAATATTATGTTAACTATACGAATTTATTGAGGTTTATATATCTATATATAATTGGCTAACAGCAATTCTTTTTCACTTGCGTCCGTATTTGATAAATTATTATATGTTTTCCCCCCACTGCATCTTAATGCACATTCGGCCTATTATTCATAAGGTTATCAATATTGCGAATGGTTGGCTGCAGCTCTCAACTTTTGTTTATCCTGAGCTAAATGTTCTTACATCTTTGTACCTTCTTCTGCCAACATCGTAAGTTATCTGATTCATGTAGGCTACTCCAGTCTTGGTCTGCCGCTTGATTTTCCTCTTATACATCTTATATAATCATTTTCGTCAAACTATAATACGTCAGTATATGTCCTACCATCTTAAATCTTCTTTGCTGTAACCTGTATAACTTCCCAAAGTCTCCTTTTTTTGTTTGCTTTTCTTAACACATGTTTCCTTGATACCATCTACATCCATTATATTTTTAATATTCTTCTTCTGTAGCACCACGTTTCAAATGCTTCTAATTTTTTTCCTTTCAGTTGCGCAAATGGTCCATGTTTCTGCCTTGTAAAGTGCAACGCTCCAAACATATGCATTTAGGAACCTTTTCCTGATTTCCAAATTCATGCTAGTTGAGGTTAGTAATGTCTTCTTGAAATAGAAATATTTTTTAGCCTTCACTACTATACATATAATATTTGTCTTGCCTCTGTTATATTTGGTTGTTCTACTTTATAAGCCTATAAACAATTTTTATTCTGGCTATGGTCACCCCAATGATCACGCAGATTAAACGTCAGGTTAGTATTATCTGTATTGCTGGTTATGGGCAGGTTGGCTTTCAAATTCCAATAAGTGGTTTTATTAAACCCTATAAATCTAATTTTTGTTCCCTAGCCAAAGGGTGCTTACAGCACGAATAGGTAGTAATACAATTTTTTTTAAAATGATAATACAATATTGATGTGGATGACATAATTTAGAGGAAATGTACTCAATTCCATGTGGATTCTACGTGACCACCGTTATGGGTCCATCCATCCCAACAAATTTCCTGAATGTTTGAAAAAAAAAGGAAGCTACAAATTTTCCTCGATAAAATCAGAATGCTTTAATAATATTTGTTTCGGTTATAAGCCAAATAGGGGTACATTTCTTATATAATTCTACCTTTAATATACCTACCCAATAACTGTAATTATTTGAATATTCCGGGAGGAATAGATCACACGGTACAAACAAAACCAAAACACTATGGATCAAACGATAGTAAAGGCATTGAAAGCCCTTACACTAGGTCAACTGGAAGCGTTATATTTTTGTTTGTTACCCATTGGACATTAATAATTGCCAAACAACCCGGAATATTTATTTTTTAATTAATAACTTATATGTTTTATATATATGCATGTATGCCATCATGACGTCCACACCCCCTCAAGGCGTAGATATCCCACTTCCCAACTTCACTTACTAATGTCAAATTTCTATTATTATTTTTTAATATACCACTTTGCCTCTAGAAGCCACCACCTGGCGCCTAGCAAAAACTCATGGGATTTTTTTTTAACACTCCTTAACTTTCCCTTTAACCCTTTGGCCCTTGGGGCAACTGAACCTGAGACCTGTGGGCTTATTTTGGGTGGGATCTATCCGATGGAGGTGTGGGGGTGCAGCAGTGGTGAAGGCTTTGCAAATATATATATATTTAAAAAGACCTATTACTTCCGGGTCGTTTTGCCATAATTCCTGGTCATTTGGTAACACACAAAAAGATAAAGCTTTCAGTTGACCTAGTGAGAGGGGGACCAATACCTCAACAAAAGATAGTACTATATTGTTACTTTAGTTGTTAATACTACGAATAATAATGGTGATAATAATAGTAATAGCACTAATTATCCTTGTCCTGAGCTTATCAATGACACACTTTGACTACTGTGACGTAGTATACGAGTACAATGACTTAAAAGACGATCTAGCAGAACGAATACAACGACTACAAAACACATGTGTTCGATACATATTTAACTTATAACAGCATGACCATATTTCAAAGTATTAAAATAAACTGGGTTGGTTAAGACTAAATCAAAGGAGAAGGATACACTAACTTGTATTGCTCCACAAAATATTATCAACATCAGCCTCAATACCTCTCCTCACGGTTCCTATTTCTGAAAGATAAACACAGCCGAGCTACTAGATCAGAAGCTACTCTACAGATGTCTATTCCCATACATATATCTCAAACATAATATGCTCGTTCTTTCTCTGTCCTGGCATCACAGGCTTGGAACAAACTAGATAACTCTACTCGTCATCTGACATCTAGACTCCCCTTCAAGCACCGCGCGGTTAAGCAACTTATCTTGTCTAATAATAATAATAATATTTTACCACCGCGTCTTACTACCCGTTCGGGTTATACGCTTTAAGTACTAATTACTCTAATGGATTAGGAATTTGGGAGGTTGAATTAGAGGAAGTGAACCCGCATTTGCGTGAAGGGAGAGTGGAAAATCATTTAGGAAAAACCACCCCCAGTTCACCCGACCGAGATTCGAACCTCGATCTCCCCGTCCTCAGCAGTCGAGCACCTCAACACGACAAGCGCGTTAGCCAACTACGCTTGTATAATAAAGCTAAACTGAGTTCTTGAAATTACTTGAGCTTTAAATGAGTGTTTAAATGAGCTTGCGAATGGTTTTCTATTCTTTTGTTAAAATTTGTTAGTCTTTCGATAAATGTTATATTGTATCTTGTATTCAACTCTGGTTAAGCGAAGGAGAAGGCTAACGCAAGGTGCATCAGAAGGGAGAGAGAGTATTTTTCAGTTTTTATAGAATATACATTTTTTGGCAAAAATATATCAAATATTTCTCCAGTAGAAACATAGAGTTTAGCTTTCTGCACATGCTAATATCTTTAGATCTTGAATATATGTAAAGTGTGCCCTGGAATGTTATCAAAATATTTTAAATAAAGAGAAAAAGTTTTGACAAAATTCCACGACACCCTTGACATATATTCAAGATCTGTTGATATCAGCATGTACAGGAAACTAAACTCTATGTTGCTACTGAGAGTAATATTTGATTTATTTTAGCCAAAAAAATGTAATGCTATAAAAACTGTAAAATTACTCACGCCCCCTTCTGCTGCACCTTAACTTCACCAGTTAAATAAAGGCCATTATTATCATCATCATCATTATCAATGGCCCACTACAAGGGTTCCCTAAGTTTTTAGACCAAAGAAGCCTTTGTACCAGAAAAAATACATCCTGGAGCCCTTATTTGTAGATTGGGCTATCTGCACCCACAAATTTCAATGTTTAATTGCTTATTTTAGAGTATTCCATGGATATTTCAATCCAGAATTTTGTATTTGTAAAATTGCCTAACGGAGTCTTGAGATAACTATGGCTCCGTTAAACCCAATTTGAGAAACCCTGGTCGCAAACATTATTCTCTTTATGGACTGGATTTTTGATGGTGAGTAGGTCGGGGTTCAAATTCTAGACTGCTTAAGTGAGTGTGTATTTTATTAAACTCTCCCTACATGCCATGTACACTAGCCCCATGGCTTCTTTGGTGCTGACTGACAGCTTTGAAACGTTACCAGACCAAATTATGTATACCTACGCCGGACCAAATGATCTGTAAAAACATGTGTTTAGCAGCTGTCACTTTTGACAGTCAAAATTTAGGTATACACCTAAATGTTGACTGTCAGAAGTCAGCTGTGATCTGTCAGTCAGCACCAAAGAAGTCATGGGGCTAGTGTAGGTACCTTTCTTCTAAAGAAAATACCTTCCTTGTTTCTTATTTATTTATTTTAGGTCTGTGTCTTACTAACCATTTGGGTTGTACTTTACTTTATTGTATCTATTACATTAGCGTAATATATGCGTATAACCCGAACGGATACTTTTATGCGGTGAGAGAACAAAATTGTTGATGTTTACAATCCTGCTTTTAATATCTGAAGAAATGTTTAAAGTTGACATTCCTGGAGGGCCGAGAAGACTTGTTTCCACACGAGAGAGAACAAAGCGGAGCAAACTCTCTCTCAAGTATACAAATTGTTGCCAAGTGACTGGCAAGAGTTCGTCTGATGTCTTTTGTTGAGCTCTCCAAGGTCTGTAGTGCCAACACATCATGGCACTTCCCGGCACTCCACGTCACTCGAGGGTTTCTCTCGTCACTCAGCGCCTCGCCGCTAGGGGAGCTGCGCTACTTCTACTAGGACAAGGCAAACATAGACATGAGCACGGTGTGGCTGATGGGAGTGTCAGCTGGAATGGTTTTGTTAGAAAAAAAAATTAAAAACAAGAAAGAATCAATATTTTGTTTTACAAGATTATTCTTTGAAAAACAACATCCATTGACTGAAAAGTAACATAAAAAAAATCGTCAATAATGTTATTCAAGTTTGTATACATAGCCAGCCCTTTTTCGATGAATCGAACCATGAGGTGTTGTAGAAGAATTCCAAACCTACATTAACCACTACCCATGGAGTATCCATAGAAACGCTTTCTAAAATAATACTGTTCTTCGTTCTTCTATCGCTTCAACTTCTCAGGTTTTTTTTTTTGTTTTTTTGTTTTTTGCTAGTGGAAGTGCCATGGCACCCACGCTGCGCACGCCTACGAAGGCAATATACTTATTACTTCTAGATAGCTCATTAAAACTACAGAGAACTGGCTTAGTCAGCTACTATTGCAGCTTTAAACGCGCTGTCCTCCCCAAATGACGTCTCAATCAAAGATAAATATGGGCCGTATCTAGTGCAAGCAGAGTTGCAAGATTTTCACTATTCTAGGTTCACGCATGTGCAGTGGTTCAAATAGCAACAAGGTCACAGAGAAATATTAATCAAAATCATTTTAAGTGGAATAGACGCAGTCCAATGCTCATACAAAGGGCATTTTAGAAAATATAAACCTTATCTTTCAACCAAACTTGATAATATTTTACTATTTAAATATTACTATTTTATAGGTATTGATAATATTTATCAAAAGTGACCGCCGCAGGTCACATTATCTGAAGTATGAATACGTGAAGATTTATCTACTGACTTTTATAACTGACATTTTTTGTACTCATATATAATCTAGGCGTAAATAAGTCCAATCGTGTGCAATGAATCAAATTATATCACAGCCAGATATCACAAAGAAGTAATAAGTCTACGTATTTTTGGTTTACTCAAATGACGTCATTCCCAAGCGTTGTATGATATTAATGAGTGATAAAATCCAGTGGCTCAATTACGCCCAAGCTACAGATAAATTGGGGACGTGCCCAGCGCAGTAGTAATGGCTAAGCAGGCGCAGTCTAATAGTATTAAGTATATAGTTAAAATGTTCATTTACAGTGCCATAGAGTCAAAAATAGAAATACCATTCACCATTTTGGCACGATTCCCCGTTCCCACATCTCTGCTTTTAATACCTAACAGTTTATATTCATAGGATTTAGGACCGCCGTCAGCACATCTGACTTTAACTGGGAATAATTTGTTCACTACAATGTTCCAATATTTTTAGCTACATAGCTTTATTTTATAATAATTATTTTCTTTCTCCACGCGTCAGGCTATATACATACATTAATTACTCTAATGGAATAGTTATGAGGAAGATAATATTTAAAGAAGTATAATCCTGGTTTGCGTGTAACGAGAGGGGGAAACCATTAAGGGAAAAAAACTTCTCCATAAACACAACTGGGATTCAAACACTGACCTCCCCATCACTTGCAAACCAGTCAAACGGTAGCGTGGACAACAACGCTGGAAGGACATTATGTTTTTAATTCTGTTAGTGTAAGTTCGTTTCTTAGAACTATGAACGTTTGAAACTATTAAACTTAAAACAATATTATTAAAAGAGTATGGGTAGTGTGTGTAGTCTTAAAACTAATGTCCATGTTTATTTCTCCATACTCAACCAGATGAACTACGCTATTGGACATTATATATATATATAATATAGTTCATGGGGAGCTTAGTAGCAGTCTCTCTTAATTCACAAACCAGCTCAAAGTTTTATCAAAAATTGGTTGACCACGCTTAGTAAATTCTGATTATTAATTTTAGACTATATTTTTTTTATCATCTCTAACCATGAATACAACAAGAAATATGTATACATAAGCAATGTTAATGTCCATGTAAATAAAATAAATAAAACTGTTTAATATATTATTCTCATAATATATCAAACAATATATCATACCTTTGGATCAATATCTCGACTTTTAATACTAAACGTCCTAGAAAAAAAATATATATATATATATATATATATATATATATATTTAAAAATGTTTTAAAGTTTTTTTTGTCTACGATTATTAATGAAAAACGTGCCAAATTACAAATATATATTATGTATATGGTTATTTTGAACCAATTTTTATTAATATTGCAAATCTATTTAGGTCGTAACATATAATCTTGCACCTTTCCTATCCTCCTTTAAAGGTTACCAAAGCAGAAAAAAAACGTGAAGACTCATTTTTACTTTATTCTTTGTGGGAATAGGGGTAGAAGTGGAAGGGGAAGTAAGAAAAACACTCTGTTCTGTCAGCAGATTCGATTCAAAATGTCAGCAGTCGCCTCTTTCCCGTGGAACCCTGGGGGCTGTCCACTGATTGCATCTCTAGGGGAGGAATGGCTAAATCAGGGTAGCCAACCCAACCCTCCTTCTATTCCCCTGGCTGGCTCCTTAGTTCCCTAAGACCTCAAACCCACATATTATCTCACGATATTACAACAAGTTCTTCAAATCCTCAAATTAAGGTGAAAGAAAGATGAAAAATTCGTAGATACATCGAAATAATCCTTTATCATGATTAAGTTAGTTTCTGCACCCATTTTTAATATACAAATTATGATTTTAAAAATACAGTTTTAATTTTCTCATCATCTAACTATTCATTCAGTTCATAAGTATATATCAGCTTTTTTTTTTAGGTTTCCAGAGCTGTTTATTTTAAAAAATGTGTAAAATAAGAAATATTTCCCACAAAAGTCTTTGGTTTTGCATAAGAGCGTTGAATTATTTATTTTTGATTTATTGAAGGCTTTCAAGGCTATTTCAAGGGTTACTTTGTTTTTGTTTTTAATGGACACATGTACTATTTTTACCTAGCTGCATCTTATTTATTCTACGCAAATAAAAGCAAACAAATTGTGTGCGAAACTTTTTTTTTAACCAATCTTTATTTTAAAAGATGGACAGGTATCCTGGGAAATTCAATCATATGACCATCATTTTTAAGCCCTATTTCAGTAGTGATTTATATTTATATATGTTGGGAGATGTTTTTAATCCTCTTACTACACACAATATAGAAAACCAGATATATGAGATGGGTGTAATTGTTTAAGATGAAAGTTAGCATTATTTCTAACAAGATAGCACCACCACATTACACAATCGCTATTTGACAATGGCTCAATAATAATATATTTCATTAGTTAGTGAATTGGTAAAAGAGGGTCTATCGAATGGCCTGTAAGCTTTACAGATCCAGCCCCTTTAGGTTTTTACAGGGAGATACCTACAATCTATTGTTTATTAATCAAAGCCTTACACGATCGAAAAACTCAGCCTATGGATTACCACAGCTTGCAAAAATATTAAGATGATTTTCAAAATGTCTGATGTGCATTTGTAATTCAAAAAAATTGTTGTAATTATTTATGATAATATTTTATGATGATTAAACATTAGTACCTTAAATTAATGCTGTTTCATAATAAACCAAACATTGCAGTAATGTCTTGATATATGGTCAAATATCGTTTTAAAGTGAGATTGAATAAAAGAATGTTTCACAATGTTGTTGGGTTTTTTTTTGCGTAAAATAAGATGCCACTTATAATATACATGCTTCCACTAAAAAAGAAAAGTTTACCTTGAAATAACCTTGAAATCATCCACCAAATAAAAATCAATAATACGGTCCGCTCTCCCCCCATCCTTAAGCCACACAGCTTTGTTAGAAAATATTTTTCATATCTTACTTAGGCCTATTTTACGAGATAAACAGTTGGGAACATAAAATAACTAATCTAATCTACTAGGAACGAGGTATTTATCATTGATAGAAAATGCTCCAATATTTTCAGGGCGGTAGAAAGGGAAAACATTTACGAAAATATAAACTCTGTACAGCCAAACATGATTTGAGCTCCAACACTCCAATCATCATCATATCAAACTAAATGAGCTTATACCAACGTGAGTGTCCATAGTAATAGTAGCACTACTACTACTACTACTTATAATAATAATAATAATAATAATACCAGAAGTAATATAAACATTCAAAATAATTATAAATGAATGGATGAAAATGTATCTTAAAATTCAGTTAAAGTACTGAATTGATATAGAATTCACCAATTTAGATAGCTTCAAAAAGAAAAGTCCCTTGCCTTTATAAATATGTTTTGATAATAATTAAATATTAAAATGAATGGTACGGTGCACCGCACAGACCTTATATAACTTTTATCTTAAATAAACATTTACTGAATAATAATAATATATAATAATAATAATAATAATATATAATAATAATAATAATATATAATAATAATAATAATATATAATAATA
>CABFOW010004459.1:11105-56121 GCA_902141385.1 Timema californicum
AAAATTGTTTCGGCTCTAGCCTGAGGTACAGAGAAATGGTATTGCGAAAACACCTTTTTCGGTTTCATGGGGTCATGAAACATCAACATTTATCGTAATCTCGAGTTTGATTTTTTTGACGAACACAATAATTTCTCTCTGAGGTTTCGAGAGAAAGTCAAAATATACAATTACGTAATAAAATTAGTTAAATAATATGCTACGCTGTTACATGATTATTTACAAGGTGTTTCAAATCAGGTATAATTTCAGTAAAAACAATTAAATTTATTATTTACCCCCTCGGTGGTCACGTGGTCTACTCTAAGCCGTCACACTCGCAATATACTGGACTACCTACGACGGGGAGATTGAGATTTAAGTACCAATCGGGTATATCGAGCGTGTTATTTCCTAAATTGTTTTACCCTCTCTCTCAACGCAAATGCGAGTACACTTCCTCTTAAATTCAACCTTCCTCATTCCTAGCATTTTAGCGAAATGAGTGCATACCTTTTAACATCTTTATAACCCGTACAATTAGTAAGAAGTTATTTTAAAGAGGAAAATAAAATACTTTATTATTGGTAAACACCTTTAACAAGACGTGTATTAATCACAACTTGTGAATGTGGGAACTGTGTGGTTCGGATCCCACGTTAAACTGTAGGTCCTCCATTTCATCTCACAATCACCCTACCATTACACATTAGCGTAAGTGTGTATAAACCGAACGGGTTGTAAGACGCGGTGCTAAAAATAATACTTATTGGTACAAAAAAAAGCTTTAAACGTGTTGTAATTTTCATCAAAACATTTGCTGAAGTTGGTGTGCCGATGAACGTTGTGGTGGAGTGTATCGATGATGCGCCCGCCATATTGGGTCCTCGCCTCGCCTCAGAACGTGAATATTGACTCCAAGAAAATAATATAATTCCGTGGATAAATAAGGTTGGGACTCCTCAGTTAGTTACTCCAAGAAAATAATATAATTCCGTGGATAAATAAGGTTGGGACTCCTCAGTTAGTTACTCCAAGAAAATAATATAATTCCGTGGATTAATTAGGTTCGGGCTCCTCAGGTAGTTACTCCAAGAAAATAATATAATTCCATGGATGAAGAAACTTAGGACTCTCTAGTTAATGACTCAAAGGAAAAAAAAATCCTTTTATAGATGAAGGTTGGGATTATTTAATGATCGGCTCCTTTCATGGATTAAGAAGGTTGGGATTCCTTAAACTATAAGAGTCTTTCGATTTCATTGGATCAGTTTGTTTGGTCACGTGGTTTGAAGGTTTCCTGCATCGATTAGCAAACCTTTGGTGATGTGGATGCTTAGGTGCAAATACAAACTAGTTTCTTTGATAATGTTTTTAAATAAATGGTTTATAATTGTTATTTTATCATACACTCTATAATATAATATGTATATACTATACATCGGATCTGCTACCGCCATTATAACTAGACTTTGTAACAAGGAGTTAACATATCTTGTGTAATATATCATCTGAACAATATATATAATAATAATAATAGTAGGCTTAATATATTAGTTTTAGTTATTTGCTGTTATGGGTAGGGATGGGAATGGTAGTGTAATGACAGGAGCCTGATAATTGTGAAAATAAGATGTAAAAATCACAGTATTAAGTTGTTTGTGCATCGGTGGTCGAATGTTCTAACGCGTCACTCTCGTGTTTAACTTTATAGCTGGTTACGGGTAGACCGGGTCTTGAATCCCGATCAGGTTAACTGAAGTTTTATTTTTTTTCATAAATGTTCTACCACTCTCTCTTCATGCATATGCGGGTGTTTTTCCTTTAGTATAATAGGATACTCATTTCTATTCCACGAGCGTAGTTAATTTATCCATTTTAGACAAACGGCTACTAATATGCGGTTGAGGTCTACCCTTTTCTCACTTACAAAAGTGTATTAGACCGGAAATGGAACCCGAGCCTTCCCAAATTGTGATCAAATAAAATACGAGTATAACTTTCTAGAACACTTAATCAGTTGCATCGATGCCCCTGTTATTATTTTATACTAGGTCTCTCAGAAACTTAAACTAATATCTAAAGGATATCTGAAGAGAAAACCATACATTCTTCTTTTTTTTCATTTATTTAAAGAATTTGACGTGAGCTTTCTGAACCGACTGATTATATCAACACAGGATTTATCAACTAAATTAAATCAAGAACATACATAACATTTATCCCCCGGCCTTCATCACTTTGAAAAGGGTTAAATGTAAAAAAACAATATTTGACCTTGAGATGACCTTAAATACGTCCACTAAATTAAAAATAAATTTATTTTATCAGTGAGTGTCTCGAAACCAATAAACCTTGTATGAAACATTTTTGTCTTAAATGTTTTCTCTTTATATTTCCCCCTCTGCCAACTAAAAAAAGACCACCCTGTATATTTATTAGTACTACATATTTACAATGACAAGTTAATTCGTATCTCAAATAATTTCAAGGATATGATCAAAATTGGATATTTATGCATATGTAAAATACCCTCAAACTTCAAAGTCATTTTCATGGAAAAATTAAAATTGCCATTTTGTTTTAGTATTAATCAGTGAATAGAAACAAAATATAATCAAAATCATTAGCTCTTATTTTAAGAAAATCTTTTTTTTTCTCTCTTATTGACCTTGTGTAAATTCCCTTAGTATATTTAATTTTGAAAATACCACGACTGAATCTTATTAAAACACTAAATACAAAGTTTTAGCTCGTCGGTAGAATGGTTTCAGAATTCATCTCTAGCTCAAGGTACAGACAGACAGAGAGACGACATCGTCAAATCCAACTTTTCAGTTTCAGGGGGTCATGAAAAATCAACATTTATCAACATCTTGAGTTCGATTTTTTTTACTAACACAATACTTTCTCTTTACTAGGGATCGAAATAATATAAATATATATATATATATAAATCTTTGCCGGGACCGAGGATTGAACCCCGGCCGCCAGCATAGAAGTCTGACAACTTACCCCTAGACCACCAGGTCACCGAATATATATATATATATATTATCACCACGTCTTACTATAAGTTTGGGCTGTATGCCAAATGGGTGTTCACCTTTTACTTTTATCAGCTTGCCACACACTTATTCTTTTATTTACGTGCTCCATATTCTGTGTATTTCTGGCGCAATAAGAAGACATAGTGAAAAATAAGGCACGGAAGAGATTTAAACGCTTAACTGGTGATTTTCTTCTGGTTTATAGGATGAAGACGTGGCTACTGCGTGTTTCAACGCCGGGCAAATGATGACCGGCTACGTCTGCTCGTGACTTGCCTTGGGTAAGTATCTATACTTTAATACAGAGTAAAAACGTAAGGACTTGAGCTGAAAATGAACAACTCATTTAAAAACACCAAATTAAATATTGGTAGAAAGTTGAAATGTCAACGGGTCATATTGCGGTGGGATTGTAGGGAACGCGAGAAAAGTTAAGTGTTTTTAAAGTTTTTATGGAAACGGTCTTTTTGGCCAAAACATATAAAACATATCTTCAGTAGAAGCAAAGAATTTAACTTTCAAATGTCTGTTAAAATTTAATCAATTTTCTTTAAATTTTAAATACCAAACTTTAATTAAATTAATAAATATTTTATCATAATATGTTGCTGCTCAATTTATATAAATAACACGTTACATACTTCCAATGTTGTTATATCATTTTCTTATTTTCATTATTAACCTGGGATTAAAATTAATACTGATATACTTTTTAAAATGGCTGATACAATTACATAGACAACCTGTTAAATCATTAATTAAAACCAGTTTAAAAAATTTTTTAAATGATAAGCGCATGAGTTTTGTTGTATATAATCCTTTTACACAAGTCCCCCATTTCCCGTCATAGTTCCAAGTACACCAACGATAATGACTTTTTTTTTTCCTCATCTCTCCTTGAGAAATGATATTTCCCAAGAAGAGGGTGTGGAGGTAAGGGATGATGGAATCCAGTAGTGACACCTCCCTTCCCCCTCCCTTCAACGTCTCGTCAAGCCTCGAGAACCTTCATATACATTGCAAATCACCCTTTGAACGGGATGCAAATAATAGGAATACTCGAGCGTCTTTCACATACACGCCGACTAATCTTCCCCTCTATTTGTGGAACTTGGAGGGGAGGGGGGGCGGCTGTTGTGTGCGTGCGATGCGGTTAGATTAAAACTTCAACACCTTGCTCATAAATATCAATGGAGAGCTAGAGAGTATGTATCATGAATATAATTAAATAAATATTTTTAGATGACGTAAGTTATTGATGTGATAGAATCAGACAAAGTTTATTTAAAAGTTATAACTTAAAGAGAAATATGAGAAATAAATAACTTTTTAAACAACCGACTCAAAAGTTAAAAAAGAGGTTATTATAAACTCTACAAAGCTAATTATATAAATAAATTATGGTTAACAAAATAATCGGTACAAGCACATAACCTATGACCCAAATATAAATATTTAGTAATTATACACAACATTAACATTATAGTTTTCAAGTTAAGGATTTATAATATACGTCATTCGATATTAAGTATATAAAATAAAATACATCATAAAATTAATTTATTTTAAATGAATGGAGTTATTTTATATATAACTAAAATAATTTGACTAAAATTTTATTTATATTTAAATAAATTAGATTAGAAAATTAACTTTATAAATGAATGGAAATATTTTTTCCATGGCTAAATGGGTCTGACATAAATTTTAGATAATTCTTTTTTTCTTTAACAAAATACTAAGGCTATACACAATTGTGACGGTGTCTTATTGTGTGATCTGAATTGATTCTAACTCAATAAAGGAAACTAGGTCAAAACAAGTACCACATTATAGGGATATTCAACATCGTATTTTTTATTTATTTTAGCGCTACGTCTTGGTGACCATTCGGGTTTTACTCTAGTTATTTTAATGATCATTACTTAATGGTTTTGGTTTGGGAAAAATAAATTATTTTTTAAATGTTCAGAATAAAAACAAAAATAAGGTTTCTGTCGTGTTGTCAATAAAATCCTTTCCTGAAATATCTTGAGCTTTTAATGAGTGTTTAAATAAGCGTGCAAATGATTTTTTATTTATTTAACATGTTTAATTATGTTTGGTGTTGTTTCTACTATCGCCATCGTCATTATGTTTATTAATATGTGACTACCCGCTTCGGTCTTTGAATGGTCTAACGCGCTACTCTCGCAGTAGTCTAGACTGCCGATGAAAGGGAGGTTGGGCTTCCAATCCTGGTCGGGTGTACTGAGAATGTATTTTCTTACCTAACTATTTTCCACTCTCCCTGTACTCAAATGCGGGAACAATTCCTTTAAATTCAAACTTCTTCATTCCTAGCACATTTGTGTAATTAGTACACACACACATATATATGTGTGTGTGTGTGTGTATTTCCTATGCAATGCGTATTGTATTTAATACGATTTTCGTGGGTTCAAGCCTGGTTGAAGTAAGTTACTAAAGCCTTCAGTCTCATGTCTATTTAGGCATGTAAAATATTATTGGAAAACATGATATGAGATACTTTTCCGGGAAAATTTGTAGATGTTTTATCGCTCGCTCATGTAAATCCATTGCGGAAGTTAACTGGAAAACACAGCTCTTTCAAGATTTCCCTAAAATATGTGATTGCTGTCAGATGGAGTGGCTGGCACTAACCAGACGAAGGGTTGAGTGTGCGTGCTACTACACGCGGATAAGGAATCACTCGCCAACAACCGTGTTGATCATTATCAATCTACAATTGTTGATCGACAGTTAAGGTACTCAAACTTATTATTCACTTTGTACTCCTATATAAAATGTTATCCTCGTGGTCTAAAGCGTTAGACTCACAGTGCATCTGACTGTCGTTGGGGCTTGTAACCCTAGTTGACCAATTAAAGCACAAGAATGATAAATTAAATCAAGTTTTCCCTCTATTTTTGGAGTGCTAGATGATTCCACAAAAGTCGGCCGTTTCAGTCTATGAGAGCTCTTCGCTGTGTGTCGAACGTTGCATGTACAGTATTTCCACCGGCCTGTAGAACCCTCCCTTCGCTACAGCCCTAACACTACAGCACACATTATATTTAAATTTACATTAATACAAAGCAATCTTCGCAGAATGTTTTGATGGCATAGTCAATTTAAAGGTACACTTGACGTGGGATGGAAATGGACGCAATCTAAGGGCAGTGTTTTTGCAATTTCTATGGTAAAACCTTTTTTTCGGCCGAAATGAATCAAATATTGTTCCAGTACAAACATGGTTTAGTTTTCTTCTCGTGGTATCAACAGTTCATGAATATCTATAGTGAGCATAGGGGCAATAGATGAGAAACTTTTTAAATTAAGAGTAAGAGTTGTCATTAAATTACGGAGCTAGTGCGTGAAACTAGTGCGTAGAACTAGTGCGTAGAAAATAGTGCGTAGAAACTAGTGCGTGGAACTAGTACTCGGAATTGATGCGTGGAACTAGTGCTCGTAATTAGTACGTTGAACTAGTACTCGGAACTAGTGCGTGAAACTACTGCTTGGAACTAGTGCTTGGAACTAGTGCTCGGAACTAGTACTCGGAACTAGTACGTGGAACTAGTACTCGGAGCTATTACGTGGAACTAGTACTCGGAACTAGTACGTGGAACTAGTACTCGGAACTAGTACGTGGAAATAGTACTCGGAACTAGTACTCGGAATTAGTGCGTGGAATTAGTACTCAGAACTAGTGCGTGGAATTAGTGCGTGAAACTAGTGGTTGGAACTAGTACTAGGGACTATTACGTGAAACTAGTGCGTGGAACTAGTGCTCGGAACGTTTGAGGTGTAACCTCAAAACTAAAAATATGGTAGAGGATATTGAGTCTACATTAGAAAAAAACTAGTGACGAATTTAAAGTCTAAACTTAAAATGCAATAAATAATAAGGTAACCATTCCACTTAAACACACTCTTGAGTCCACCTTACACATGTGATCTCGGCGAGAAATTCAGGTGCAGCAAATAGTTTAATTGTATAGTAAACTTATAATTTATTAAATAAACACAATATTTCATCCAGTAGGTTTCAACGATCTTATCCATCTGAAAATGATTATTTGATTCAGTTGGTAAGGTCTACCATATCTGACTAGTTTAAGAGTGTTTTTGGACATAAATTTATTTATATTTGCTGCAAGACCTATTTAACACTTCTAATGTTAAAATACTAACCAACCCAGTGGTTTGGAGGTCAGCGCAATCGTTTATCAACCAAGGAGTCCCGGGTACAATTTCTGACTTGTACGATGGATATTTTTTCTGAAATGGAAATTATCCCAACGGTCACCAGGTTCTGGTTAGTTAGGCTGAAATTAGGGTCAAGTGTTTCCACTGGTTCCACAATCTCATTTTGACTATCACCATCACCTCATCTCAAAAAGATATGGAAATAATAATATTTAGCACCGCGTCTTACTACCCGTTCGAGTTATACGCTTTAAGTACTAATTACACTAGTGGATTAGGAATTGGGAAGTTTTAATCAGAGGAAGTGAACCCGCATTTGCGTGGAGGGAGAGCGGAAAGCCATTTAGGAAAAACCACCCCCATTTCACCCAACCGAGATTCGAACCTCGATATCCCCGTCCTCAGCAGTCGAGCTCAACACGACTAGCGCGTTAGCCAACTACGCCACCGAGGCGGGTGATATGGAAATAGTCTCCAAGGAAATAATATACGATTAGTACATTCGGGTGTACCCTGGGTAAGGTTATCGGATAGTCTTGCCCTAAATAAAGCTACAAGGGATGTAACCCAGCCCAGACACGTATACACATACATCACACAAAACTATTTACAAAAAAAAAGGGACAGTTGCAACTATTCTTTATTTGTCCTGTCTTGTCATTCTAGTAATTGCTAGCACCCTCATTTTTTTAAGGGACTTACAATGCGTTAAAATTCAATTCTTCTCACGAAAACAGTAGACCAGAATTATTATCAATTTACATAGAATTTTAAATTCTAAAGTAGATATAATAAACATCATGGTAGCTATTTGCAGGCGAATATAAATAATTTAAAGCTTTCACAGCCAGTATAGCTACATTTATTTAGCTATCACTTAATTAATATTAAATCTAATGTTGTAACTTATGTCCGTATTGTTTTGTTAAGCTTCTTATTGCAAACTAAACAATTGTTGTTTTAAATGATCATCTGTTAATTTATCTACTAAAAGAGCTGCCTTCTAGAGCGTCGGGATGCATTTCACGCGTTCAATCGTCTCACAATATTTAAATAGTGGATTATTATTAAAATGCTCTAAACTTTAGATTCTAGAATTATACCACTAACAGCCTTGCTTTGGTGGCCGCATAGTCTAAGGATTCACTCTCGCGTTACATTAGTCTGTGAATTATAGGTAGATTGGGGTTCGAATCCTGGTCAGGTGTACTGAAGGTGGTTTTTCCAAAAGGGGTATCCCCTTTCTATCCAGAGAGATGTTGGTACACTTACTCTTAATATAACCTTCCCGATTCCTAAAATTATTAGATTTTAAATGTAAATACATTATATAGTACTGTACTCCCAAATTTAATTCACTATCTTTAAAATAATCATACTTATATTTATTATTATTAGCACCGCGTCTTACTACCTGTTCGGGTTATACGCACTTACGCTAATGTGTAATGGTAGGGTGATTGACCGAACCACGGTGGAGGCCTGGCATTCCCCACATTCACAAGATGTACTGTCAGAGGTGAAGGAAGGGTTTGGTAATCAGATAGATCTGTGCCGGGACCGAAGATTGAACCCCGGACCCACAGCACAGAAGTCTGACATCTTACCCCTAGAACGTCAGGTCACCTTATGCTTATATTTAACTGATTAAAATATTTATACATATACGTATAACCCAAATGGATAGAATTAAACTCTTTTATTCTAATGGAGCAATATTTGATTCATTTTTCAGAAAAAAAATATATATTTGCTCTGAAAACTGCAAGATAAATTACCTTTTCTCGCATTACCTTACATCTCATCCTTAAACACAACAGAAGCAATCAACTGCTATTATGGCCACATCAGAAAATTGCAAAATATTAGAGGATTTCTTTTGGGAGGGGGTATTGAAATTACAGAGCTGCATTCTCATTTTTTTTTAATAGAAAGGAAAGGAGTTATATCTTCAGGAAGATGGTGCCTTTAATCGCCTGAAGCACGACGCTTCGTACAGTATACAGGATGTCCCACGTAAAAGTAGCCTGGATCCAAACGTACGTACGCGTTCCGAGGTGTTCTAAGTGTGTCGTGTGTACCTGAACATGTTTAACAAGCACAAAATAGAGTGTCAAGGCATTCATTTTCATCATATATGGTAATTTGGTAATCAGTAAGTACAATACATACACACATCAGTATTCCCCATGCTCGTTTGCACGTTTCTAACGCATGAATGAGGGATCATTTTACGTATGACACCTTCAGAACGGCTAACAATTTTGTAATCCTTATATCAATAATTTCCATGATATTTGATAGAAAATATATATTTGGTGCTTTTCTGAATCATGGCTAAGTCAAATGGCGTAATAATAAAACCTATTTGATATCTTATGGCACTATAAAAAAATTGGGAGCGTCCCACAGTCAGGTATTAAAGCAATTTAAGATTGTATATAAAAAAAAGTGAGCTTAAATTTTATAATTTAGTTTATCCACCTTGTGTACAGTATCCATTTAATGGCTGTAACCTTTGGCCTACACTCGCTCTCAGTCTAATGAACCCGTCACATACATCCATTCAAAATATTATTGTATAGACAATCCAATTTAGGTAAACTACGATGGTGAGAGCACATCTGGCATTGTTTCACTCAAAATATAGTTGTAGCATTTCTGACAGTAATATTAACAACAATATTATATTAATGTTTCAAAAGCGTAGCGAGAACAAATAATATGTTATATAAAGGGAATGGGCGAGAAATGGGAAAATTGGAGAGGAAAGGGGCTAATGTGTAAATTATTATTATTAATAATAATAATATTAGCACCGCGTCTTACTACCCGTTCGGGTTATACGCACTTACGCTAATGTGTAATGGTAGGGTGATTGTGAGATGAAATGGAGGACCTACAGTTTAACGTGGAATCCGAACCACGGTGGAGGCCTGGCTTTCCCCATATTCACAAGATTTCTTGTCAGAGGTGAAGGAAGGGTTTGGAAATCAGATAAATCTGTGCCGGGACCGAGGATTGAACCCCGGCCGCCAGCACAGAAGTCTGACACCTTACCCCTAGACCACCAGGTCACCTACCTAATGGGTAAAGAAATGGTTTGACTAGGTTACAATATAAACTCTAAAATGTTTGATACGCCTATGAAATAACTTACCATTAATAATAATTATAATTACAATAATAAAACTACCCACTTTAGTGGTCACAAAGTCTAAAGCACCACTCCCACGGTACATTAGACTGCCAATGACGGGGGAGATCGAGGTTCAAATCTTGTTTGGGTGTTCTATGTGTGGTTTTTCCAAAATGGTTTTCCACGCAAGTTCGGTTACACACACCTCCTATGAATATGTGCTTTTCTAATCCCTAAAACTACTTTCGTAATTAGTAAATAATCGTGTAAACCTAACGGATAGTGAAGCGGTCCTAAAAAAAAAAAAAACTTTGGCTATTCTTGACTGATTTAAAATGAGTAATGGGCTTCTTCCAAAACTGTACCAGTTTCGGTTTACGGTTAAAAAACACTTGGTCGATCATAGTATGATTCAACTATCAAATATATTGAAGTACGTGTGCACTATAGCCACGCACATTACTAAACCTGCACCAATATAAAGCTCTGCCACAATAGAAGCACGAAAACAAATTAAATCGTGTGCTGATGCTTCCGGTAACACCATTGTGTCAACTATACATTATAGTCAAGGGCTGTCACATTTCGCGGAGTATACCTGAGAATTATTGAAAACAAATAATAAATCAAGGATTTACAAGGATATCTAGAAACATGGGTTGTCTTATTACTCTACAGAGGACTGGATGCTAGCTTTCTACACTGGTGCTTAAGCCCCGTTTACACTAGGCTGGCTTACCAGCCGCTGGTTGATGGCCATAGCTATCGGCCATCCAGCATCCTAGTGGGAACTAAAAACAGTGGCTGTTTTCACCAGCCAGCAAGTTACTTACCAGAGGCTTTTGAAGCCGCGCATGTTCACCAGCTGGTCACGTCACCCATTCACCGCTGCTACCAGCGCACCACCAACAAATCTGAACCCTCTAGTTGCTGGTGGATCACAGCAGCCGTTTGAAACTCCCTTTGGTTGACTGTGTTCGTGTCTTCATTTTGCGATGACTGGGATAAAGTGGTCTGGGGATCAAATTATGCGTTTTTAAAATGTATGCCTACATTCTGAGTGCTTGTGGAACGCTTCATCCAGTGCATACTTCAAAAGGTATGAGACGGACACATCTTTACATTTTTCGTTTCTTCTTTCCTTTCTCCAACAACATTTCTTTGCTAAGTTCTCTCACAACCGTCTTAGCAACTCTCACAGTCGGCCCAAAGAAAACATTGTTTACCACAGGACGAGCTCAAAACAGAAAATAGCCTTGTGATACTGTGTATCTTGTCACTGGCAGCCATGCGTAGACAAGTGTGAACTCTTAACCGGCTCATACACGTGAGTGCCATGAACTGCATGGACGTGCGACTCACGGTTGAATGATATCCGTGTGTGGTGAATAACGTGCACTGTATGTCGTGCAGGGCACAGCTATACGACGATCAGGGGGGGGGGTGCTTGATATTTTTGCACATCATGCATTACAAGGCTAGCAATCGTGTTCATGTGTGGGTCCAATGCAGACAGACGTGCCATAGTGAATGCATGTTGGTTGTTGCGAGTCAAGTTCTCCAACTGAGATTTTGTTTATATTTTATTAAATATCAAAAATAACAATTGTTTTTGCTCCAGTGACACTTTTACTCGCTATTAAGAGAGAAAAAAAATCAACGAAACATACAGATTATAAAACTAAAACAGTATACTTGAGAATCGTACCAAGTATGCCACCAGAGTGACTGCTGTTCATGTGTGTGGGCTACCTCGCCTGCTGTGTGTGGCGTGCATTGCTGTCGTATGGAGCACGCGCGTGTTTGGGCAACTTTAGCAGCCGCGGCTTGGTGTTGCTGCTAACAACCAACCGGGGACTTATACAAGCAGAGATAAAATGCGAACAGGGCTAATAATGACTCTAGAACTACAGCACAGTCTCGATAGCTTGAGGTTACGTATAAATCGCGGTAGGGTTGTGCCCGGTACAAATACTTTTACATGTAACAGATCTGAGTATTAATAACTTAGAAAAAAAATGCTCATAACTTGACGTATCTTGTAAGAATACTTTCTGGATGTATTCCTTCAAATCGGAATCTTAGTTAAGGAAAGTTTAAGAATTAAATCCTTAAAATACCTTTATTATTTTCATTTTTCCCGGTTATTCCGTGTAGTTTGAGTATTGGATAGTTTGAGGTGGTCCTACTTCTGTTCAACCCCAACGATTCTCCACTATATTTTCTCTACATATTCCTCGTAAAATTATGAAAATACCGTACACTGTGCGTGGGAATCAAAAGAGCGTGTGAGCGTGAATTTGACCCATTGAACACAATAAACAGCGACAAACCAGGCCGGTAAACACTAGCGCTGTCAACAGGATCGCTGAAACACAGGGTCCAACGACCAGCCCTGTTGTATGTCATGTCAACAGCTTGTTCAAACGTTCTGTCTGTTCTCATTCAGTGAAACGAGGAAGTCGTTTCAAAATTCAACTGGATGTTTTATTTCTGCACATACTACATACATACTACATACACACCACATAGGTTAAAAAATAAATTATGTATCATCCTACGTTTGAACAGAGGTATTAGCTTTTGGGGGTGATCGTGACTCGTAGCACATTTCCCCAAAATAATATGGGAAACAACTGTCTGCGCCATTCAATTATTCTTAAATCGATTTAAAGTAACAAACTTTATTGGGGTTAGTGAGATGTGCTCTAAATTATTTATAGCCAATTTCAATAATTACTGGCCTAGTAACTTAAAGGGAGTACAAAATACAGATCCGCTTTGGTGACCGCATGGTTTAAGGTGGTACTTTCGTGATAGACTTAGACTGCCAATACTAAGAAGATCGTGGTTCAATCCTGGTTGAGTGTACTTATGGTGTTTTTTTCCTAGATAGTTTCCCACTCTCTCCACAAAAATTCGGGTACATTTCCTCTAAATTCAACCTTCCTAATAAATAGAGCCACAAGCGTAATTAGTGCATAATCGTATAACCCAAACGGGTAGTAAGACGTGGTATATATGTATATATTACAAAAGGATTTGGGAGTAAGTTTTAACCCCTCAAGGGTGACCTGGCGGTCTAGGGGTAAGGTGTCAGACTTCTATGCTGGCGGCCGGGGTTCAATCCCCGGTCCCGGCAAAGATTTATCTGATTACCAAACCCTTCCTTCACCTCTGACAAGACATCTTGGGAATGTGGGGAATGCCAGGCCTCCACCGTGGTTCGGATTCCACGTTAAACTGTAGGTCCTTCATTTCATCTCACAATCACCCTACCATTACACATTAGCGTAAGTGCGTATAACCTGCACGGGTAGTAAGACGCGGTGCTAATAATAATAATTTAACCCCTCAAAACACCCCCTCCATGGTACAGCTCTGAGTTAATTAGGTTTTAAAGTATATTCATCCTCAGGTGCTAATGTTTATAGAATATTTATTAAGATTTTTATCCCTCAAGAGATTAACAAATTAATCTAGGATGTAGGAATAGAAATTTAGTCTAAGAGGTTATGAATCCTCATCAACGTGAAGAGAAGAAAAATAAATTGGTGAAAATCACATTAAAACCACCCCCATTTCACTCACTAAGAATATAACCTGATCCTCTCATCATCATCATTTGGGTCATCTGCCAACCGGACATCTAAGACGGCATGACACCCAATGTGAATGCCAAGAATATTGTTTACGTTCATTTCTTCAAATAATTTGGGATATAAAAAAATGAGCCAACCTTTTTGTATCGTTATATTTTCTGTGCACCATGAATTATTTCTCGTCCAAGCTATCTACAATCAATTATATAAATACCCACTTCGGTGGCCACGTGGTCTAACGCGCTACCCTCATGTTAGACTAAACTGCCGAAGACTGGGAGATCGGGATTCGATCCCGAGGGTGTTTTTTCCTCAATGGTTTCCAATCTCCTCCCACGCAAATGCGGGTAGATTAGCTATAAATTTTTATGTCCTCATCTACACCCCATTAGAGTAATTATCATATTACATGCGTGTAGCCTGAATAGGTACTAAGACGTGGTTGTACAAAAAGTATTTAGCTGTGACAGTATTTTATGATTCCAAAAATCCGTTAGGAATTTTTAATTTAATTTCCTTGGCCATGTTTACTTTTCAAATTATTTTCTTAATTTAATGTAAATCTAATTTTCATCTCTCTCATACATTTGCAGTCCCATAGTTTAAATCGTTTCTCTTGTCTTATCTAATATTTTTGTGTATATCCCAATTAGTGGTAGTTCGCACTCCTATAAACACAGCTTTTCACATATTATAACACAGTCTCATATATTCTAACCTTTACTATTGTAACCCCATTAGCAACACATCTATTACATAACTTCCTAACATAGCCTCACACACTCTAAGCTTACATACTCCAATCTTACATAACCTAACATGGCAATACCTCACTTAACATAACCTCATAATACATACCTTAACATAATATAGTCAGTCACCTTAGTTAAGTTGGTAGCGCGTCTGTCTACTAAAAAAAGGTCGCATGGTCGATTCCTGGCATAGCTGAAAAAAATGTATATTTTAGGAAATGTGGGTTTCCCATTGCACAGTGTTGACTTAACGGCCGGGGGGCGGGTTGTTGTTTCTGTTATAGATTTAAGATAGTTTAATAGTCATTTACTGATACAACAAGTCTGTTTAGAAAATACACTTTAAATACCTCAAATAAATAAGTACACATAATTTACTACTCATGCGGCATTTACATTATAACAAAAACTCATCTAACAGAACCTCAAATGAACCGTTAAGCACACTGACCAAGGTGTCCGTCTCATCTGGTTTGTCAAAATGAGGAAGAGGGGGGTTCAAATAAAAGCCGAATTTACTCAGGTAGTATAACATAAATAATTCCTCCCTCTCCATACACGCAAATACGGGTACACTGCCTTTATATTGTACCTTTCTCATCCCTCTTTATTAATGTAGCTACGCGAATAGCTCAGGAAAATCAAGTTCAGTGCATTCAGGTAAGGATTCTAGTCCCGGATTACCTGTCATTGTTGAGCAAGTTCATGAGAGACATCCTACTACCTATTTGGGTTGTACGCATATATACTAATTACGTCAATGTGTTAGGGATGAGGTAGTTTGAATCTGAGGAAATGTACCTGCATCCACGCAAAGAAGAGTGGAAGACCATTTCGAGAAAACCTCCCTCAGAGCACCCAACCAGGATTCCAACCCTAATCTCCCCGTCATCGTGATCCCAGTCTAATTAGAGAGGTATGCCTTGGACCAGGGTTCGCAAAATCACTTCCCGCGGGCCGGATGCGGCCCGCGGGACACATCTGACGAGCCCAATTGTCTGCGAACAAAACAATTAGACGATTAGTAACTTGAAAATGAACACTTTGATCGAAAAGCAAATGTTCACTAGCTAATTTAAAGCCTACTATATACTACACTTGTTCACTTTTTGAAGATAATATCACTCAGGTGAGCTCCGCCAGAGATCAGGCAAACCGAACATGCGTTGTCCATCACTTTCCTCAGCATAGATCGTCTAGGCCTAAATGTTTTCATCTAACCCTGTAAATGTATTTCATGCTATTACAAGTACAACATGTTGAATTTTATATCGCCTATTATTTGTTAATATGTTGGTTTTTGCCTATTTTATGAATAAGCGCTTATTTTATGAATAAGCGCTTTGGCGCACTTATTTCAGCTTTGGTTTCTCTCTTTTTCAAACGGTATTGTATTTTTTACCTGAAAGAGAGAATACAGTTTCTAATAAATTGTAAGTTGTAACATGAACCTAATTGTTTAAAGTAGATTTAAAAATCCACACTTGTTAAATAGAGCTGGGCTTTTCGAACTATAAATACAATTTTATCTGAAAATATATCCCATTTCGCTAATGACAATCTAGAAAATTATCTAGTAATATGTGACACGCTTCGGTGGTATAATTGATTTAGGCGTTACTCTCACACTAGAATAGACTACCTTTGATGGGGATATTGGGGTTCGAATCTCTGTCCAGTATAATAAAGCTTTTTTTCTATTAAATATCTTTTCACTCTCATTACACCCAAATGCAGATACACTTCCACTTTTCTTATCCTTAACATAATTGTTATTATTACTAGGGAATGCCAGGACTCCATCGTGGTTCGGATTCCACGTTAAACTGTAGGTCCTCCATTTCATATCACAATCACCCTACCATTACACATTAGCGTAAGTGCGTACAACCCGAACGGGTATTGTTATTATTATTATTATTATTATTATCACCGCGTCTTACTACCCGTTCGGGTTACACGCGCTTACGCTAATGTGTGATGGTAGGGTGATTGTGAGATGAAATGGAGGACCTACAGTTTAACGTGGAATCCGAACCACAGTGGAGGCCTGGCATTCCCTACATTCACAAGATGTCTTGTCAGAGGTGAAGGAAGGGTTTGGTAATCAGATAAAACTGTGCCGGGACCGGGGATTGAACCCCGGCCGCCAGCACAGAAGTCTGACACCTTACCCCTAGACCGCCAGGTCACCCAGCGGGTAGTAAGACGCGGTGCTAATAACAATAATAATACTACATATGCGTATAGCCTGAACAAGTAGTGATACGTGTTAAAAAAAAACACTAATGTGAATTGGCTGAAGTAGGTAATACAATAGTGGGTAGTGGAATCAATTTAACATTGACTTTTGTGTGCTTTTTTTTACTTAAGTGATGCCTAAATTACATATCTGTATACCTATTTTAAACGTTTGTGGCGCCTGAGAATCCGCTCCCTAATAATAATAAAAATATAAATCGGCCCCTACCCTCAACGAGGTCAAAATAAAATGATAAACGTTTCAAAAAGAGTCCACTATCAGCAAGGACGCAAAGAGGTTTTTTTTGGGGTCCTGGTGAATAAGATGTGACTCCGAGGTTCATGTATCACCGAGAAATGGGAAGAAAGGATGATACCCCTCTTCCACAGCCACCCCACAGCCCCTTACAACCCTTCCCCCTCCCCACTTCAACCCTTCTTGTGCTCGTGAATATATTTACATAGTGTACTTGAGATGGGTTGGTTCCAAGTAAGGGTCGCTAGAATATTATCATGGAGAATGTTCCATGCGATTAGTTAGTTAATTTCATTTTAGAAAAAAAACAAATTAATAAAAGTTTTTAACAGTAGATGAACTACCTAAACTTTTGGGTGGAGGGAGATTGTCTGGATATAGCACTATCCAGACGCTTGGAAATAAAGGAATTTAGATTTTATTTAAAAAAATAGTTTTATAATCCTTTAGCCTATTACTTGTATTTCCTAGTGTTTTTATCACTGCGGATTAGTCGCACAATACTTGGTGACATTTCTAGGGGATGTATTGATTTTTGTTTGATTGAAACATTTAAGATAAGGGTTATTAAATATTACCCCCTTAATACAAGGGTTCTTAAGTAATTAATTAATCAATATTTAGCACCGCGTCTTACTACCCGTTCGGGTTATAAGCTTTAAGTACTATTTACGCTAATGGAATAGGATTTGGGAAGGTTGAATTAGTGGAAGTGAACCCGCATTTTCGTGGAGGGAGGGTGGAAAACCATTTAGGAAAAACCACCCCCAGCTCACCCGACCGAGATTCGAACCTCGATCTCCCCATCCTCAGCAGTCGAGCTCAACACGACTAGCGAGTTAACCAACTACACCACCGAGGCGGGTGGTTCTTAAGTACTACTCCATTTAACACAAGAGCTATTAAGTAAAACTTCGTTTAACACTAGGGTTATTAAGTCGTACCCCGTATAAGACAATAACTATAGATACATTTTACCTTCCTCGTCCCTATCCTATTGGATCAGCTAAATACAGTTAGTCTAAATGGAATGACATGACGCGGTACAAGGAAAATTTAGATAGCTATTCAATATAATGGGCTAGGGATAAAACTGTAGTAAATAGCAACTACACTATCATTAATTTCATACAAAGTTTATTAAGGGGGATAGTAACGGATAAATCTAATAGTAAAGCTATAAGAAAGTAATCTCACAGGAAATGTATCCGCATTAGTGTAAATAAAGAATGGTGATATTGTGCCACAGTGAAAATATGTTAAAAGCTACCCCTATATAACATCCTGACTTACCTCAAAACGCAACGGCAAACCAATGCAAATGATATTGACTCCTAAGACCACGTGTCCACCACTGAAGTCAGGAAATACACATAAATGTACAATATAAATATGCCTACCACCGATTTGGATTCGAACTAGGATGTTTCATGGGAGCAGAAGATTCCTCTTTACAGCGATGATATTTGTTTCCATTCGAAAGACTGCCTTTAGGGACTGCTCTGGAATTAAGTTTGTTTGTAAGTCGTAGGCTTATCTAGTTGTATATTTCAGATAATGAATTTTGTAAGTACTCTTAGTAAATAAATAACGACACTTGTTTAGAATTTCTTAATCTCCAATTAGAGTATTTTTGAAAACACTATGACTAGTCCACGTCTCATTGATTACACATTTCGAAGCAAAATTCTAAGTTATTGAGTCTAGAGTTGATATTATTGTAATAGCTATCAAATTTTGGTAAGTACTCCAATAAAATAAACAATTGTCCTACAAAAATGTTTTCCACAAATTAAACCATAATAAACAATACATCTAGAGTTTCCTATCAAACTTCAACAAAATAATACAAGGCAACACTAATGTTTTACACACCTCAAGGTAGGATTGTAGGGAATGCGAGAAAATGTGTTTTTGCAATTTTTATAGCAACAATTTGTTGTCCAAAACACTCAAATAACTATTCAGTAGAAAAATAAATAGTTTAGTTTTCTTCACATGGTGATATTTACAATGTTGTTGAATATGTAATGACATGAGCATAGTGGCTTAAGTTAATAAACATTTTTAATGAAGAGAAAAAGTTGTCATTAAATTCCAAGACACTCTTGATAGTTATTCAACAACTTTAGTGCCGAAGACAATTAAACTCTAAATATCTATAGGAGAATTATTTTGGTAAAATAAATAGTACAGAACTCCGCACGAACTTTCTCGCTCTATTGTTTGAAAATGGAGATATTTACCCAAAAGTCGTAATATATGTGAAACGAAATAATATACACTAGCAAACCCAAGCATAAATCTCACTATACTTATGTAAAACTTTATTCTAGTTCCTTTTTAAATTTTAAAATTTTGTTTTTAAAGAATTATTTTCCTCATTTGTATGTTTGGACCGATAAAAAAAATCAATATTGGGTCAACATTTCGTATTAAAATTTCAACTTTCTGTCCAAATCTTTGGCATTTTATTAGGTGTTGCAAATCTTCATGCCATCGCAATGCTATTAAATTACTCATTTGTAAATTTTGATCAATAGAAAATGTAAATATTGATTATTGAGTTTAAAATGTAGATAGATCATTGTTGTACAAATATTTCTCCTAAGGGGTTTAAGGATAAACCACATAAACATTTTGAGAGACTTACTTATATTTAATTACTCTATAGCATTGGAGAATTATTGCGTTAAAATTTAAGTAACATATTTTTACAACTAAAGTTGACAAAATTGTATTAACGTATTTTCCAATACCTCCGAAACTGTTGGTTTTATAAAAATATATATCGTATACATTTTTTTATTTTTAATAGTACTACAGTTTTGTAATGAAAAGTTATTTAGTATCTAAAATAGTAGCGGAGAGCCGGAAGATTCTGATTTTGTAAAGTACCCTAAAAGTCATTTTCATGGGAAAATGAAAATAGCCAGTTTATCTATAATCTTAATCAATACCTAGGTACGAATGTCAATCAAAATCGTTAGAGCCTATTTTGGGAAAATCATTTTTTTCTCTTTTCGCCATTTAGTAAACTACTCTTAATTTTAAGTTTAAACAGACACACAGATATACAGCATTGCAAAGATCACTTTTTATGGTTCGGGGGACATTAGACTTCTACGTCCATTAACATTTCAGGTTAGATTTTTTTTTGTGGTTGCAATACTTTACCTTTTGTGTTCGAAAAGTTTATATATATAATATATATAAACTTTTCGAACACAAAAGGTAAAGTATTGCAACCGCAAATATATATATATATACGTACAGCTTGAAAATTATTGGTTTTATAAAAGTATTCTTCAAATAAAATATTCGTATTATAAATAGACCTACATATTTGTAATGATAAGTAATTTCATATCTCAAATAGTTTAGGAGATATTATCAAAATGAAAATTTACGCATTAGGCTAGAGCCCTTAAAGTCATTTTGCCGAAATATTGATAATATTTATTTTGTTTATAATATTTATAAATGTTTATAAATGAAATTTATTCAATGTCTTTAGAGCCGATTTTGAGAAAATTGACTTTTTCTCTTTTTGCCCTCAATAAACTATACTTAATTTTAGGTTTAGATATCCAATTCCAAAAAACCCTCGGGGCAACCTTATGAAAAGCCTAGATACCAAGTTTTAGCCTGATCGATAAAATAGTTTAGGCTCTAGTTGGAGGTACAAACAGACAGACAAGACAGACGGAAATTCAAAAAAACACTTTTTTGGATTTGGGGGGGGTCATGAAACGTCGACATTCATCAAAATATCGAGTTCAATTTTGTTGACGATAACAATACTTTCTCTACCTGTAAGATAGTGAGAGAAAAAAGGTGGGTTTTTTTAATAAAAACTGCAAAAAAAACTACCCTAAGCTCGCGTTTCTTACACTCCCACCTTAATATCATTCCGGGCTACCTGCATTTAATCTTACTAAGAGAACTAGGTATAAAGAAGGTATAGTTTAGGTCCCTCATCCACCGCTTCAACGTGACTTCAACCTGACCGACGAAAAGGTAACATTTCATTCGAGATGTTTGCGATTCAGACCCATGTTTTAGTACAAACTTCTCACACCAGAGAAAATGAAACTTGGACTGGATCCAACTGGTATATAACTTGTTACAACCTTGTCTGGACGTGCCAGTTTTGCGCCAACCGTTGAGCTACGTTTAACTATATTTGTTTTTAGTGTTTCAATAACTTTTGGCAAAGGTTATTATTAAAAATACTGAACAAGACTTTTGTATTACACTTGTTGAATCAATTAAAAAATATTCCTTTTTTAAATAAGTATGAATTAAAACATCTTACTATATTTTTCCACTAATTCTTTCACTGCTATAACCACATATATTTTTGTTATTGATTATAAATGGAAGAATTCCTCATTTTCCTTTGCTTTTGCATACTTTTTTACTTTCTCACTACCTTATAGGTAGAGAAAGTATTGTGATAGTAAAAAAAATATAATCGAGATTTTGATGAATTTAAACGTTTAGTGATAACCCCCCAATCCCCGAATCCAAAAAGTGGTTTTGGAATTTCTTTGTCAGTCTGTAAGTCCGTCTATATGTATGTCTATATGTATGTCTGTACCTCGGAGTAGAGCCTAAAATAGTTTACCGATCGGGATAAAACTTGGTGTTTAGGGTTTTCACGGGGACTTTTTGGAATTGGATATCCAACCCTAATATTAAGGGTATTTTACTGAAGGGCGAAAAGAAAAGAAAAAATCAATTTTCTCAAAATCGGCTCACACGATTTTAATGAAACCTCATTTTTAAACATTCATTAATATTACAAACAAAATGGCTACTCTCAATTTTTCGTCAAAATGACTTTAAGCGTTCCAGTCTGATGCGTGAATTCTCATTTTTGATCATATCTCCGTAGCCCTTTGAGATAAGAAATTAATTTTCATCGCAAATATGCAGATCTATTTGTAATAAGAATCTTGTATATGAATTATATTTTATAAAACCAATTATTATTTTCAAGCTTTAAGCATAAGTATATTTTTTTTCAAGCTTCAATCAAATATATATATAATTTTTTTAACTTTTCGAACACTTTAGGTAAAGTATTGAGACTATTAAGAAAATCCAAACCAAGATGATGATGGGTGTTGACTTTTCATGACCCCCTGGCCCCTAAAAAGTTGTTTTTGCATTTCCGTCTGTCTGTGTGTCTGTTTAATCCTAAAATTAAGAGTATTTTACTAAAGAGCGAAATTAGAAAAAAAAAAGTTTTTCTCAAAATCTTCTTTAGCTATTTTGATTAAAATTTGTCTATAGGCATTGATTAAGATTATAAACAAAATGTCTATTTTCACTTTCCCATGAAAATGAATTTTTAGGGTATTTTACAGAAGCAGAAATTTCCATAGCTACGCAATTATTTTAGATACTTTTAAAACTTATCATTGCAAAACTGTACCATTATTAAAAATATAGAAAGAATTATTTTAAATGTATTTTTATAAAAATTAGTTTCTGAGTTATTGGCAAATATATTAATACAATTTTGTGAGCTTTAGTTGTAAAGAGATAACTTAATACTTGTCTTTTAACGCAATAATTCTCTAATGCCATAGAATAATTAAATATTAGTAGGTCTCTCAAAAAGTGTATGTTCTTTTTCCGTTAAACTCTTAGATTTTCTCAAAATTCGCTCTAACTATTTTCATTAAACTTTGTATATAGACACTGTTTATCATTATAAACAAGATAGCATTTATAATTTTCTTAAAATGACTTTGAGGGTACTTTACATAGGAGACATTTTCAAATTTTCATCACTCCTCCGCAACTATTTGAGATACAAAATAGCTTATCATTGTAGAATGTAGGCTTACTATTAAAGATGAAAACCTTTTATTGGAAATATAGCTTTATTAAACAGATTATTTCTAAGCTATAATCAAATAGGTGACCTGGTTGTCTAGGGGTAAGGTGTGAGACTTCTATGCTGGCGGCCGGGGTTCAATCCTCGGTCCCGGCACAGATTTATCTGATTAAAAAACCCTTCCTTCACCTCTGACAAGACAACTTGTGAATGTGGGGAATGCCAGGCCTCCACCGTGGTTAGGATTCCTCGTTAAACTGTAGGTCCTCCATTTCATCTCATAATCACCCTACCATTACACATTAGCGTAAGTGCGTACAACCCGAATGGGTAAGTAAGACGCGGTGCTAATAATAATAATAATATCAAATATGTAAACTTTTAATTCAGGTCCTTGAAAATGAATTTGATTCTTGTGCTCTTTGGTGGACAAACATTGTTCCTAGTTCCTAATGTCCTAGAGTAAGTAACAGTGTATATTATTTACTTTATGATCTTTGGTTTAGTGTTTCTACAAAATTCTATATAGTTATTATTTCGTTTCACAAATCTGACGAGTTTTTAGTAAATGTATATTTTAATATAAAAGAAAAAGATTTATTTGATACCCCAGTACGCAACTACAATAACATGTGAACTGCTTGACAACTTTTGTTTGAACTAATTTAAAACACGTTGACTCTTTGGTGGATGAATAATGAACCCCTTGACCAGTTTGTTGTTGACCGCCTCAGGAAAGTTGTTTCTCGGTTGAGTTAGTCACGTTGTGGTGGTGGACGAGGGGCCTTAGGGGAAACACAGTAGCCCCACGACTTCTTTGGTGCTGACTGACAGTTCATAGCTGACTTATGACAGTCAACATTTAGGTATATACCTAAAAAATTGACTGTCATAAGTGACAGCTGCTAGACACATGTTTTTACCGATCATATGGTTTGGCATAGGGCTACGTAATTTGGTCTGGTAACTTTTCAAAGATGTCAGCTGTGAGCTGTCAGTCAGCACCAAAGAAGCCATGGGGCTACTGTACATGGAAGAAGAGTGGCAACCCATTTTGTAAAAAAGAAAAAACTCTTAATACACCCATCAACGATTGGAATCCCGACCTCTATTATCGGCAATCTGGACTATTGCGATAGCCACGAAATTAGACCATTTGACTACCACCACAGGTATGAGGTTAATTATTATATCAATTAATTTAATACAATAAATATATTATATTCCAAAAAATTTTTTTTTATTTGAGGTATTTAACGTGCACTTTCTGAACTAACTGACTATATCAGCATACGGGAATTTATATGAGCAAGAGTGAAAGGGACTACCAGTTATGTGGTTGCAAGGTATTTACACATACCTTCCAGGTTTCTTTTACATGTCACAATTGACATGGGATAGAAGGCCCTACTTCCCCTCCAAAGAAAGTTTTGATACGGGTTTTTTATCTCTCAAGAAAAAGCCCCTGACCCCGGCTGGGTTTGAACACACGAATATCGGGTCCTTAGGTGAGCACTTTAACCCAAGATCATTTCGGGGGACTACATTAATAAAAAAAACACTCTAAAATTACTTAACATTGTTTATAAAATATAGATTACGAAGCCAAGTATCCTCGACAACTAACACCAGCTTGTGCCCTTTTTCTGCCCCAGGCAGAACATGGAATACCACCCCTCCCCTCTCAACACATTAATTTTTTTTATCGTGATTCGTATATTTGTATAAGAACAAATATATTTGATAATAGTTTTGATAAATTGTTTACCAAATAATACAAACATAAATAATCAATTTAAAAATATAGTTGTGATCCAGCCTTAACAAACTGTTCTAATTTATTCGCCTCAAATGTGTGGGCTACGTTATATTCTATAGAGAGAAATGCAAGTACGCTTAATCTTTCATGAAGCACGCTCCTTTTAATGTTAGTTTTTATAAGTTTTAACTTTGGGAAAATTATCTCGGGACTAGAAACTGTTAAGAGAATTCTAAGTGCAATAAAAAGATTTGTAAAATTCAACTGTTGTCAATTTATATATACATACTCGCTTTGCTCATTGTGGGCTCCACCCCCAAATCCCAGTGAGTGTAAACTAATATAATTCCAGAGTTGTTTTGAACGTTGATTTGTTTTTACAGTTTTATGATTTTAACAGTCCCATAAGTGTGTCAGAAAATTTAATAATGTGCGGAAAATTTGCAAAATTTACCTAAAATCAAAAAATCTAGCTTTGGTTAAATCCGTTTTTTGATAGGTCTTAGCGTTTAGCCACAAGAGAACTCCAAAGAAAGGTCCACACTGACTTTAAAGTTTCTCCACCATTTTGAGTTTTTTTCGGGGGTTAAACATTATTTTTTTCACTTTTGGTAATTTTCCCGCCAGCTATAGCCTAGAAGCTATAAGTTAACCAAATTTAAAGTTTCTATCTCATCTGGAAGTGGGTACACATTAATGTCAATGAGTTAGTGAGTGAGTCAGCCAGGCTGTTGACCTAAACTAACCTAACCTAACAAACCTTCAAATTTTTGCCAAAGCCATTGCGTGACAAAAGCTGAGGAAGTTTGAATATTACGAGGGATGTCAACTTGAGACATATGATAGCTTCTATCTGAAATCTAATCCAGTATGATATAAAGCTCATTATTAATTAGGTGGACGCAGTGTGTACCTGTTTCAAGTGAGTGGGCCGCAATTCATACGTGTTTCTCAAAAGTCCAGGCCGCAGCGCGTATATAATTTCAAAATTAGGCCGAAAATCACTTACACAGATGTAGACTGGATTCTAGCTTTGAGCATGCACTTGGCACATAATATTATTTATACTACCAACTTTTCTAAGCATTTTTATATGTATATATCCAATATTTTTTAATGACGGCAACTATATTTAATTTAAAACAGTATTCTTGAATATTTGTAAAATTATTTTTAATACTTATTGCAAAATACCTGTGTTAAAAAAATAAAGAAAAATACTAATTTTCTCAATTTTATACTCATTTCTTTTCCTGTGGAATCTTAATATAACGTTTTAAGTCTGGCATTAAAATCATTTTAATACATTTATTTGTTTGGAAGAAAAACGAATTGTTATACAAATAATTAAAATAATTTTAATCGCTTTCAAAGATTATAACGTAAACAACATTAGAGTTACATACAACATTAATATTTTCAGACATAGAACAGAATTGTTTTTACATTGTGTGGAAAAAATGTACTTGATACAGAAAATAGAATCTTAAATATGTTTTATTCCATTTAATATTATGTTAGAAAATGAAAGCGTTGAGGAGTTTACTTTAAAGCTAGTATAAAACTACACACAAGGACAATGTAATTGTACGTAGATTTTGAAATCCCCCAGCTTCATATGAGTTGCCCTATTTTTATAAATACAAGTCCTTCTTATTATTTATCTTTCCTTTGAAATATCGTCTTATTTTTTGTTCGAACTTGGATGACATTGTTGCCCACCTTATTCGAAGATTGTCCTCATATATAATCCCCAGTCCAGTGTATTTTCTGGTTGTATTTGACCTCGTTCTAATACCTCCAGTTATACCCGAGATCCATTCTTAAAATGTACTATACATTGAAAACACTCCATTTCATTGTTGTCAAACCAACAAATGTTTATTTATGGATACTTCTCCAAAGTGTGTCGTTGAATGAGTTATTTTACTTTTGGATCATCGAGTGTAAGCACTTTTCAAGAATTTCTAAGTTTGTGAGGCGCTCATTGACATTCTTTATTTTGTGAACCACATCTAAAGTTTAACCGGCTTGGTGTTTAGAGGATTCTAAAGCACCCACTGTTTAGCTTTTTGGTAAGAACACAAAATTTACTGACCTCAGGAAACTTACCATGAAGGAGCTGGTCATTATGGGCAGACAAGTGGTATAGTGCAGGCCAAATTTCGTTACTTTCATCTTTAGCTTATTAATTATTACTATGCAATGGGATCGAATGGCTAATGAGACCTTGTGAATGAAAACAACTTAAATAGATCTGGCTTGTCACGGTTCAAGGAGGGTTAGCAAGACGATCATGGAGGAGGAGATGAAGGAAGAGGGAAAAGTGAATTATCCTCAGGCGTGTAGGATGGTCGTTTGATGTGGAGTCTGTTCTTCTTGACGTGTTGCCCTCCTCGGGTTCTGGGTCTTGGGCAATACGAGGTCCAATGGATGCTCTTCTGACGTCAAAGGTGAGAATTGTATGTGAGGGAGTAGAGGGCTCACCCGGTGGCGTGATGAGTTAGTAGGGACCCAACAAACGGCGCAGCCCTAGAGAGAAGTTGTGGGGATCGAAATGATTATTTAGTTATTTCTTTTTAATAGTTTATTTGTTCAACATAAAAACAGAGACGGAGATACAAGTCAGATACCCGAGGATCAGGTGAAGGAACCGGTTACATAGAGAACGGAGACGATTATACCTGTATCTGGGTAAGTCAGAGACTACGAGAAAGGAATAGATAAAGATGGACAACACACAGAGCAGAAAAAGTTTGATCTGTGGCTGTATGCCAACAGACTTGCCTGGCACAGGAGCAGAGCCATCTCCACCATGACGGCCCTAACTCTTCCCGCCGCCGAACGCCGGTGTTGAGTCCCGACTGCATCTCGCGTCTTTGGACACCCCCCTAGGACCGTAGGCGGTCACTCGCGGTGGCTGCAGGGGGCTCGTCTTACGACGTGTGAATAGCCCCGAGAGCGTGAAGGTCAGCTAGGCCCAGACCACCCTGACGTCCGGAGATTGTTCCAATATGTCAGTGTAGCCTGCGAAGAGATCTTGTGTTCGATATAATTGACGTCACCAGAGTGTTGGGTTGGGCCCGTATTGGTGCTCGGATCGGTCTATGTATATTGGCTGCCACAGTTACAAGATGAATCATCCAAAGGGGGATGAAGAAATATAGGGTTAGGGGGGATAGAGGTGAGTAACGATCACCCCTCGTTGTTACTTTGTTAGTGCTGTAAATTGAGGGCACTTATTAACGACTGTATATGGCTGGTTGGATTGATTTCATGTTAGCCACCCAGTGTAGTAAATAATAAAACCATATTTAAAAAAACTCATCGTTTGTACTAAATTAATTCTGGTTAGTGCTTGATTTTTATCTTTAGTGTATACAATTTAAGGGTCTTATTAACGATTTTGGTTGACTAAATTCATATCAATTTTTATATTAAGTCAAAATTTGCACACAAAAAAAACACATACACAAGATCTGCAGCAGTGGTCTCGTAGGTCCTATCAATCTGGATTTCCTGGGTTATGGAGATCGGGGTTCTAATCCCGTCAGATTTACTGAGAGTATTTTTCTCATAAATCATTTTCCACTCTCTTCGCACAAATTAAATTATATTTCTTATAAAAGCTTACTTTTCCCATCCCTATTCCATTAGCGTGTGTGAACATTTAACCCAAACGGGTAGTAAGACACGGTGGAGAAAATAAATTAAATGCCTACGCTCGCTTTTTGAAATAGTAAAATAAAACATTTTCAGTCATTGACAGCCAAAAAAATGATTCTTGTTATATTCTATTTCCTTTTATTGATATTTAGAGACAAAAATAAGAGCTAGCCATAGTCGTCCCTGCTCCTCGTCCCTCCACCCCCTTCCTACCTCCGCACCCTCCAACCCACCCATCACCGTGTCAAATTCACCGCGAAAAAGTTATTGACTCCTTCAGGCTCAGAAAAGTTTCACTGTCGAATGACATTAACGACCGGGGGTCTGGATGTTTTGTTTCTTCTGGATTTTTTTTCAGCACCCGTTTGAGTTATACGCCTATATACTAATTACAATAAAATGTTAGGGATTATGAATGTTTAACTGAGTGGAAAAAACCCACATTTGCGTGGAGGGAGGGTGGAAACCCGTTTAAGAATACCACCCTTACTGCACCCGACCGGGATTGCACCCCGATCTCCCCGTCTTCTGCAGTCAAGTCCAACACGATATTATCGTGTTAGACCACGTGGCCACCTTAGCGGGTTTTGATTTAGTTTATAAGCCGTGTGCTGATATAATCAGTCAGTTCAGGAAGGGGAAGTTTAGTACCCTAAATAAATGAAAAATATGAAAAAGTAAATTACAAATTTTATTCGATAATGGTTTGTGTGTGTAGCGTCAATAGGTGCACTTATTTTCCACCTGTTAGTTTAATGTACAGTAGCCCCATGGCTTCTTCGGTGCTGAGTGACAGCTTTGTAAAGTTACCAGACCAAACTATATATCCCTACGCCGAATCATATGATCTGCAAAAACATGTGTTTAGCAGCTGTCACTTCTGACAGTCAAAATTTAGGTATATACCTAAATGTTGACTGTCAGTAGTCAGCTGTGAGCTGTCAGTCAGCACCAAAGAAGCCGTGGGGCTACTGTAGATCCAGTGTAAGCTTTCATACCCCATCCCATCTTTCTACCATCCAGGCCTACCGCCTTTTCAACCAATCCAATGGGGCAGACGCTATGGAAATCAAATTTAAATAAATATACATGCTATGGAATGATAGTGAGAAACCATTTAGATAAAAACACACTTTGTGCACCGGTCTGAGATTTAAACCCCGATCTCCCCAATCGCTGGCAAACCACACTAGATTAGACTGATATTTAGCACCGATGCGGGTTTGTGTGAGTTTATAACTTATTTCTCTTTGATAATTGTAATAATAAATAACCGCATAATTGGAATGCCAATATTATAAACCACCATTAATGAAATAATGCTGGGGTGGATTAAAATATATCATTCACTTTGGGGTATATTTAGACGTAAATTATATTACATGCAATAAAAAATCTAAAACCTTGTTTATTTAATAGCTGACCATGCAGTGTAGTCAATTATTTAGTTTCAAATGGCATTTATATTTATAGCAATACATTGTCCATTAATCAGAGGAAACTCAGAATAAAGCTAATCTATTTCCAAAATTTTGACTCGAAGGGGATTAACAACATAAATATTCCCCAATCCTTTTTGTGCGATCAAACAGTTGCAAACAGAGATAGCGGGCTGGCACTAATTATTATCATGCAAAAACAAGAACACGGCACGCGCGCGTGTGATTGGCGCATGGGTATAACAAGCGTGGACCTGTGTGTGCATGTTGTACCACGGTCACAGTACCAACTTGACAACGATACATTCCCCACTGCCCGTGGGGGACTGTTGTCTCGTACAGAACCACTATTTTTACGTCCAAAATAAATGTGAGCTCTGGGGGAGAGGATTACCGCGTCAACAAAATTGGCATTACCTAAAATGCTGATATAAATCAGGTATGGATGTTTTTAATATTATTGTGCTTTCCCCACGTTTTGACAGAGTTTTACTACTCGTTTAGGTTGCATGCCTAAGTAATACCTACACTAATGCGCTAGGGATTATTGAGGTTGAATTTAGAGTAAGTGTGGCCGCATTTGCATAAAGGGAGAGTGTAAAACCGTTCAGGGAAAATCACCCTCGGTGTACCCAACTGGGATCGAGCCTTGATCTCCCCGTTTTCGGCAGTCTAGTCTACTGCGAGGGTAGAGCCTTAGACCATGTGGCCACCGAAGGGTTTTGTAGGCATCTATTAATTAAACAAGTGTTTTTCTTAACTGGTTTTCCACTTTCCCACCCCGGAGGAGCAAATGCATTTCCTCTAAATTATACACTTTTAATAATGTGTTTTATGTAGTATAAATATGAAAACAGCCTGTATAAGTATCGCGGCAGGGAACAAATAGATTTTCATAAAAGGAACACAATAATAAGGCTTGGCATAGTGTTCTCTACATTTAGTAATGTTTAGTATCCCTTTATTACAAACTGTAGTTAAAAAAAACTTTCATTTTGGTAATTTGAGATGTAATTCTAATAAATTGTATACATTTGTGTCTTATTTATATCCCAAACTTAAATGTACAGGTGTTTAAACTTAATAATTACAGACGGAACTTTGTTTCTGGTATGATGACCTGATGGTCTAGGGGTAAGGTATCAGACTTCTGAGCAGGCGGCCGGGGTTCAATCCTAGGCCCCGGCATAGATTTATCTGATTACCAAACCCTTCCTTCACCTCTGACAAGAACCTCTTGTGTATGTGGGGAATGCCAGGCCTCCACCGTGGTTCGGATTCCACGTTAAACTGAGAGGTCCTTCATTTCATCTCACAATCACCCTACCAATACACATTAGTGTAAGTGCGTATAACCCGAACGGGTAGTAATACGTGGTGATAATAATAATAATAATAATAATAATAATAATAATAATGTTTCTGGTAGAGTGAAAGGGAAATGGTGGAAGGTGATGGAACTAACTATTCAAGAAAGGATTGTGTTAATGGGATGCGGGTCTCACGAGATTTGGACTAGGGAATGAATATGGCTGAATCCCACAACAGAAATACTGCACTGCGGGACGCGACTTGTTTCACGGCAACTTGTTTAGACCCCCCTACATGAAACGGTCATATATTTCCCTCATAAACTTATAAACACGGTGGAAGATAAGTTTTCGTAACGCTGCGAGGTGTTAAGCCTCATGTATATAACATTGTTTTCCTTCCTATGCTCTAGTACTACTACTGAAAAAACAGCTAGTCAAATTATCCAACCTCAAGAAGCATTATGAAGAGGATTCGTTTTATTGAAATTCACCTGCAGTCAACTGGTAGCTATTGTACAGCTAGCCTGCTGCTCATGGTCAGGATTGATACCAGATAAGCCGACAAATACCCGTAATTGTGGGCACACTGTCTAAGGCATTGTATACAATAAAGTTGATTTCTGGTGGCAACAATGTATTGGTTTGAACGTCAAGTGAGTGTATTAAAGGCGTTATTCTACGTGTGATTTATTACAGTGATATTTCAAATCCTTCTTTAAAACTAATGTGGGTAAATTTTCTCTAAGTCAGCCTCCCAGTCCTCACCTCTTAGAATAAGCGAATAAAAACCTTGGTGTTTAATAAACTAATAAAACAATCAACGCCAGACCAGTCGGTGTTTATCAAATAGATAATAATCTTGTAATGAAAGTATAATCGAGTGTTGCATTATTTAACGCGTAATTCTCGCGATAGCTGGATTGCATGTAACGGTGAGCTCCAGTTCACCCGCTAATGGGGGCACATTTCTTTTTGAAATTCCACCTTTCCCCATCCATATTTCATGTACAGCCTCGTTGAATAGTACAAACTCAGCGGTCCTGGGTTCGAAGCTGGGAAGCTGATACCACTGATTCCACACCCTCATACTTTCCATCACATCATCTCATCTCATCGGGGCATGGAAAGAGCCTCTAGAGAAAGAATGTACGACTAGTACATTCGGGAATCCCCTGGACGAAGGTACATTAGTACCGGCCAATCTTCCCACCATCTGACATCAGAGTGATGTAGCCCAGACACGCATAAATAAATTAAATCACTAATTCATTTGCGTTATTAATGAATGTGTATACGCTGATTGTGTACTAATATGTGGTGAAAATATATGTAAAGTAAATATCTAGCTTAATGTTGATTTAAATTAAATGTGGAGGCTGAAAATCTTTCTTGGAACCGGACCTTATATTATGACTTATCTTCAGGATCAGAGTTTGGCAAACTACTTTTACTTTTAACCATTCCAGAGGTCCTTAAAATATAGGAAACAAGCTTTGTAGTGCAATGTCAATTTGAGAAGTTTTGGTTTTATCAGTTGATTCTGAAATTTAATGTTCTCATTTTGGAATATTAAATTTACAATTGAAATTGTTGTTATGTTTGAAAAGCATAAAAGGGAATCAAATGTCAACAAATAGATGGACAGTGCCAGTGAGGTTTAAATTTGAATCTTGGTCTGATTTACTGACGTTTATTACTCATACATGGTTTTACATTCTCCCTCCCTGCGAATACAAATACACTTAGGCTATAAATGATAAAGGATACATATCAGTTTAATTAATTCAATTCTGAATGTGATTCTTTGGTTGAAAGCCAACAGAATCGGACACATCCTTTGGAGTAACTGTCTTTGCGCATGACGTCATAGAAGGAAAGGTTGAGGGAAATAGAAGCTTAGGAAGAAGGATTATTAAAATATTGGCTGACTTTAAGTAAATGAGAAAATTTTGTGAGCTGGAGGAGGCAGAGAACATGATTGGTGGTCTAAGTTCAATTACTAAAGGAATTGACCTGTCGTAAGACAGAATACCTTATAATAATAATAATAATAATAATAATAATAATAACTAACCGAAACATATGATAAACAAAGAACTACATCTATTTATAAGATAACATATGAAGTCTTGGTAGTCCTAATTAATTATTTGATTTTCATCGAAATTAAATGATCCATAATAATCATAAATCTAGTCTAACACGAGATTGATGCATTAGACCACGTGACGAGTGATGAGAAGTCATTCATTCATTAATATCAATTTAAAAATCCCATATATCTCAAAATATGAAAGGTTTATTGTAATTAACCATCTGGAAAATATAAATTACTATAATAATACTAGAAAGAGTCCAATAGTAATAATATCGCATTAAGGTGGTGTGTAGGGGACGTGGGTTAAGGAAAGTGTGTTGGCAATTTTGATAACAGAACATTATTTTGGCTAAAATAAATATAATATTGCTTCAGTATAGACATAGTTTTTCTTCATAGGGATATATCAACAGTTGTTTAATATCTGTCATAATCAAATCAACATTAGATGACAAACCTTTTAAATGATAATAAATAGTTTTCATTAAATTCCAGGGCAACCTTAACAGATAACCAATAACTGTTGAGATCATCACGGGAATAAAATTAAACTCAATGGTTGTACCAACTCAATACTTGATTTAATCAGACCAAAAAGTTTTTATTTTTAAAAAAGCCTGCCAAAATACTAGCCTTAACTCTAACTCCCTACACTCCCACCTTAAGGAAGTTGTCTTCACTCCCACCTTAAGAAAGTTGTCTTCCTATTTCATAGCAGCAAGTAAGGAAAGGATTTTTCTTGTTAATATATTTAGATTTCATCATCAAGTTTGATAGTTAAAACATAAACTTTTAAATAAATATAGAAAAAAAATCCTAGATTATCAAAAGCATTTTTATAAATCTTATAGTAGTTTTATTGAAAATACATTTGTAGTATCCGCTTTGGTGGTGACGTAGTCTAAGGCGTTACACTCACAGTAGACTAGACTGCCGATGACGGGGATATTGAGGTTCAAATCTCGGTCGGATGTACCGAGGGTGGTTTTCCAAAATGTTTTGTTCTCCTCTATTTCCACGCAAACGTGGATACACTTCCTATAAATATAGTCCTTCTAATCCCTAAATCCATTAAAGTAATTAGTAAACAGGTATATAACCTGAACGGTTAGTAAGACGTGGTGCTGAAATAATTAGGCCCAAAGTGAAATTATAATGTATCATACAAACCTTACATTCCTCAAGTTTACGTCTGAGGGCTCACACATTAGTTTATAGCAAGTTGTATTTTTAATAATAAAAATGTATATATTTGAGTAGCATTATAATCGTATTTGTTAGAATTTGTCTTAGATTATGTTTACTACCCCATATAAATATTCAATTTTGATCTAAGAATTTAAACACTTATAAACCTTTTAAAAGGTACGGTTTTTATTAAAAATTTAATCAATTTAAAATATTTGTTTACATTTTAAATATTATTATTTTAAAATTGGTACGCTTGTTTGAGTAATATAAGTCAAGATTATATTCATACTGAGAAATTAATATTCTAAAGGCTTCGTTAGTGTTTTTATGCTCGTTTTGTGATTTATAAACAAGACCAGATTCAAGATGGCGGTAGGAATCCCATGACCTAAAACAGGATGACGTAAGAAAATTGGCCTTACATTATATATATTTCTCTACTTATGTCTTCTTCCCTTTCTCTTCTTATTTCCGCTAACTCCCTCCTATTTAAGTCTCAATCTTTCTTCTTCTCGTGTGTTCTTTGTTCACTTTTGGCTCTTGTCCCCCCCCATCCCCCCTCCCCCTCCTCCCCCGCTAACCGCCCACAACAAGAGATTTATACCGCCCAATTATGCTGCAAGTGTCACCACCAAGTGCGAAAAACATCAACTAGATTTATTACCAACCTGGGAGACATGCATTTCCTCACTGCCTAAAAATGTTAATAATCTAACATATGTCGTTTATGTGAGTTTGCGGGTGAACACAACGAAGCGAGGGATGAAAACAGTAACTTTGTTTTAAAAGAAACATTATATTTTATAGCGGTTCTCGCGTATTTTATTTTCCGTGCATGGTTATTTCTTTCACGAAAATTTGATGCTTTTTTGACAACAAAGTATATAGCATGCAGAATGCCATGAAATTGTTTTATCTAATGTAGTGGCTGTGCTTTCAGTAAAAATATTTTCGTACATGGTAAAAGATAAACTCGTTTGAAAAAAATATGGAAATTTCTAGTGGTGGAAAATATGGAAAAAAACAAATTTTCCCTTTTGATGTCTAACGTTTATTGACAAGTGATTGGAATACAAACAGCTTGTATTACCTTTAGTGGCCAGTTACTCTTTACCTCTGGCTTACGTTTCATTATCTCAATATATCATTTTGCAATTAAATGTTAATGCCAAATTATCGTAATATTTAAAATAATCGATATATTTATAACTATGAATCACACATATTATACTCGTATGCCAATAAAATTCATGTTTTAGTCATGTTAACCTCTTTTAATTTATTTAATATTTAAAGTATCAATTATTTAATCGAAAAACTCTAAATTTCTACTATCATTAATACAGAGTTAAATTACTGTTTTCTTTGTTGTTACTGTATCTATACAACAGTCGTTTTAGGAATCTTATGTTTCAATCTAGTAAGTACAGTTACAGCATACGTATTATTTCTAAATGTATCCATTTATCTTACATGTCAACGACGATTTTCTTTGGCTGTGACATCATTTGAACTATTGAGCATGCGCAGATTTTTACTATAGTATAATGTCTTCGTAGTATATTGTTAAGTTTATAAAATATAACACATACTTTTTGTTATAAACATGAAAAAATAACTTTATTTACTAAGTTATCAACAATCTACAATCTGTCAAATGAAATAGCCGCGGATCGTATGATCTGACGTATGGGTATATGAAAGTGTTTTTACCAAGCCTCGTAACAGTCATATAACTTATTTTCGCAGCGTATTACTCTCTCTGAGCTGAATACGAAAGCAGGGGTGCAGTCAAGATATAGTTTGAGGGGAGGGGGTAGGTGTAAGGGATCACTAGGTAGGTATGTGGCAAAAGTATCGATTCATAGCTAGTATCGATATTTTGTCTTTTCGGTACTAATACTCTCTCCTCGATACTCTTACCTATATAAGTACTTGTAATAATAATAGTAACGTTATATCCGTGGCCCAGTCTGTGGGAAGATTAGCCAGTACTAACGTATTGTTGTGCAGGAAGCTCCGTGGCACCAGGTATCAACTGCAAGAAGTAACAAGGTTCGAGGTGCTTTGCCGGAAATATTTTTAGACATTTAAGGTATCTAAGAACAATTTAAAAGGGTTTTCATGTCAAAACATCGACTTCCATACTAGAAATTAAGAAAACTACTTAAATAATAATAATAACAGTCTTGTTTTCAGAGGAAGAGACATTTTAAGGGGTAAAGTATAAAAGGGGGGCGAGAAGTCAAATTTTTAATCAATCTGTATAAGTTCTGCCATCTGTTAGATAATCAAGATACATTCCTAACGAACATTTTATTTTGGTTATACTAAGTGTCTTGTCATACTTGAATTAATTGTTTATAAAATATACAGAATGTTCGGAAACTCACAGCCCAAAATGCACGTATAGCTTGTTTGAACCAAAAGTAATATAAAATCCTTAAACACTTACATACGGAAAACTATGATAATAATATTAAGTTGTGTTCAAAGTTTCGGCGTATATCACCGGGATAGCAAAGCTGTCAAGCGTGCGTGTACAGCAAGTTGCATAGTAGGAGCTAGGCGTGCGGTACTGCACATGTAATAATGGCAAGCACTTTCTGTGATGTAGGACCGTATATAATAACCTTCAGAACGTACACGCATTTCTAGATGGACTGGTGTGTTGTTTACTCATAATCGTGGTATGTCCTGCTGCCGTGCTCCAAGATGTCAAGGTGTGTAGTACCAGGCGCCTAACTCCTAGGCAACCTCTTGTACATACATGCTTGAACAGCTTTGTTTTCCAGGCGCTGTACGCCGAAACTTGGAACACAATTTAATGGTATTAGCATAGTTTTCCGGATGTAAGTGTTCTGGGATTTTATATCACTCTCTGTTCAAACAAGCTATAAGTGCAGTTTGGGCTGCGAGTTTCAAACACCTGTATTTGGAATGGTTCTTATGGGATTGAAATATAGGGTGTGGCTTAAATAATTAGACGATTAGGTTGAGGAAAGTGATGGACAATGTCCGACAACGTGCTGAGGTTTGCCTGACGTCCAATGGGGCTCATCTCAGTAACATTATATTACGAAAGTGAACAAGTGTAATATGTAATTTGCTTGTATTTAGCTAGTGAATATTTACTTTTCAATTAAAGTGTTAATTTTAATGTTGCTAATCATCTAATTGTTTCGGCCCAATCTGTTTAGAAGTTATTGTCTTGAAAAATGTGTGTGGTGTAATTTTACACCTTTTATTTCTTGTGCCTTTCATATATGAAAGCTATAAACTAGTAGATCTACATTCTCCTATTCAAACGTTATGTCGTGTGATTTGCAGCTGTCACTTTTGATAGATATTATCAATACCTATAAATAATAATAATAATAATAATAAAATAGTAAAATGATATAAATATTGTCGGGAGCAAATATGTTTGTGTTTTCTAAAGATATCTTCCTATGAAATAGGATTGTATAGGCTTATTATAGATACTTTAATTATTGTTTTTTTCCGACGTGTGTTACTTTCCAAACGAATGATGCTCATTTCTTTTTTTAGCGCCACGTTTTACTACCTGTTCAGGTTATATGCATATGTAATATTTACTCTAATATGTTAGAGCTGATTAATATTGGATTTAGATGAGATGCACCCATATTTGCTTGGAGGAAGAGTGGAAAACCAACTTGGAAAACATCCTAAAATACACCCTACCAGAATTCGAACCCGTGATCTCCCTGTAATCGGCAATATAATCTATTGGGAGAGCTACACCGTAAACTATGCAGCCACCGAAGCAATTGGTACTATGCATTTATAACTAAGCTGATAAATAATGTTTTAGTAAAGTATAATTTAAATAAAATGTATTAACATTTGCCTGACATGACAAAGGGACTGACGGTTTGTCCGCATATTCACCAATACAGGCTATATTGTACAAGTGGGAGCACACTATCTTTCCATTAAATTATTAATAACAAATACATTTTATTTCTATATTTACATGTTGGTAATAAAAACACAGCGCCTTAACTGGTAGATCAATCATTTTGATATTTTTATAACACACTTCTATTCAATCCCCAAATAAGTTTTCCTTTTTGGGAATGGAACGGGGAAAAGAAAAGATAAAAACTGTTGATAAAAAAGTTAGGGTGTGTTTTTTTTTCTGTCAAACAAGAAGAGTAGTTATCCGTGAGTCGCGTGGTTTAGCGTCTACCGTGTAGACACGTCATCTCGCGTGATGCTCGCTGAGGGGCCTCTTCTGGCAGTCACGTGACCGCACTCTTGATTTCAAGGGGCACTTACATCATTATTGGGGAATATAGTAGTGGTTGTGGAACTGAGGGGAAGAATTTTCCTCCCCCCCCCTCCCTCTGGAATAAGTCGGTCCCTCACTAGTTACATTTCCTCTGATATATTTGAATATGAAGATGAAAGATTGCCTTAAATCAAATTCCAAATGACTTCTAGATGCATTAAATTTTCAAAAAATTGCTGAAGAAAACCATTTCAAATAGGACATAGAGAAATGACAGCCGGAAAATGATTGGAACCCTGGTCATTTGGTTTTTCAGGCCGATCGCTCTACCGAGGGATCCATACGGGGTGTCCTCCATTTCAGTGTGTCTTTAAACTAAAAATACTCCATTGTGATATCATATGTAATGACGTGTTGGCTTAAATGTGAAATTCTTACTGTTGTTAAGAACGGAAAATTCCATAGCTTAATGCAATGCGCTCTTGTGGAAAATCTTTGTACTAAACTATATTATTACTCATTTGAATTATACTTTGGCATGAACGAGGCTCCGGATAGCCCGGTCAGTAGATCGATTGATCCGTAGGTCGACTTTGGTGGTCCGGCTGAAGCGTTCGCCTCAACACCCGATGTTCATAGGTTCATAACCAGCTGGGTTTGACGGACCTTTCCTTGAACGATAAACATCCGTAGCTCAACTTCCTTCGGAATGGAATTAAAAAATATTCGTCCGTCCCATATCGAAAATCTGGAAGATATTTGGAAATAGCCTTCCTGGCAACATTGGTGGGCCCTTTCGCTCTCGTTCATAGAAACTATCATATAATAGTGTGTTAATATAATTTGTCAGTTCAAAAGTGCATCATATTCACTAGAAAACCCAAGCAAAAACTGCATTACACTTACGTAAGATATTTTTTATTCCCGATTTTAAATCTATAATTTTATTTTTAAAGAATTTAAAGTCCTAATTTTTTATTGTTCCGAGGACAAAGAAAAAGTTCGATATTGGGTCCACAAGGGTCGACACTTCGTATTAAAATTTCTAATCTGGTTAAAAAATTTCGGCATTTTATTAGAGGTTGCACATCTTATGGTTATCGCATTGTTATTAAAATCTTCATTTATAAATTTAGATTTATAACAAAAGGTAGATATTGACTATTTAGAATAAAATGATACAGATAGATCATTGCTGTACAAACATTTCCCCTAAGAGGTTAAAGGAAAAATAGCATAAGCCTTTTGAGAGACTTACTTATTTACTTGCTCTGTGGCATCAGATAATTACTTATTACGTTAAAATGTAATCAGTATGTTTATGCAACTAAAGCTCACCAAATCGAGTTAATATATTGGCCAATATCTCAGAAACTATTGGTTTCATAAAGATATATTTCAAACAAAAGTTTTATTTTTCTAACTACAATTTTGCAATGGTGAGTTGTATAATGCATCAAATAGTTGCGGAGATACGGAAATTTCCGCTCCTGTAAAGTACCCTGAAATTCATTTTCATGGGAAAATGAAAATAGCCAGTTTATTTATAATCTTAATCAACGCCTTGTTACGAATTTTAACCAAAATCGTTAAAGCCAATTTTGAAAAACTCGATTTTTTTTGTTCTCTTTTCGCCCTTTATTAAATTACTCTTAATTTTAGGGTTAAACAGACACAAAGACGTACATCATTGCAAAAACCATTAATTAGGGTTAGGGGGTCATTAAACGTAAACATCCATCAACATCTTGATTCAGATTTTTTTACGGTCGCGATAGTTGAACTTTAATTTTCGAAAAGTTAAATATATATATATTTGCGTGTAGCTTGAAAATGATTGGTTTTGTTTAAATATGTTTCAAATAAAAGATTTTTTTTTTATAAATATACCCATATATTTGCAATGGAAGGTAATTTTATTTCAAAGATTTAAATGATAAATATTTAGAATGTATGCATCAGATCAAAAGACTTAAATTCATTTTAACGAAAAATTTAAATAAGCCATTTTTTTTTTGTAATATGGATCAATGCTTAGAAATGAAATTTAATCAAAATCGTTATAGCCGATTTTGATAAAATCGATTTTTCTCTTTTTTTGCCCTTAAGGAAACTACCCTTAATTTTAAGGTTAGATATCCAATTCCAAAAATCCCTCGAGGCAACCCTATTAAAACCCCGGATACTAAGTTTTAGCCCGATCGGTAAAATTGTTTAGGCTCTTCTCTGAGGCACAAAGAAACAGACTGACGGCAATCCAAAAAACACTTTTTAGGATTCTGAGAGTCATTAACCGTAGATTTTCCTCAAAATCTCGAGTTTGATTTTTTGACGATCACAATACTTTCTCTACCTGCAAGATAGCGTGAAAGTAATAAATAACAAAGATTGGCCCGTAAAACTAGTAGGCGAGGTTTCACACCCCTGTTCGAGTGTAATGTTTCCATATTCTCATTGTTTTGAGCATTGGTGTATTAATCCAAATGTTCCGGGTTCAATTCCCATGTTCGCATATCATATTTAAATTCGATGATTTTTAAATGCGGATATAACCTTAATCATAAAATAAAATAAATTGGCTATTTAATTCATTGTTGTTTTAGTGGTTTTGTCGTTTAAGAACTGGTATAAATAATAATAGTGAGAGGATATATTCCTTCAAGTAACAGCCCTAGTTGAATGAAAGTAAAGAGTCATTACTGGTGGGATTGTAAAGAACAATAAGTAAACTAGATTATAAACATAATATTTAGAAACATAATGAAACCTAAGTCTCGATATGATTGATCTGCCAGATGTTTTACCGAGGAAAAATTCAATTGATAGCGTATTATTTATTCCTGCCCTCCATTTCCATCCTCCACCTCCTATATTTCAAAAAGATATTTTGTACAGGGTTATATTTTTCTTTATATAAAGACCTAAGCCAATAATCGGTACTAAACCATACAAACATTAATGTTGAAAAAATAAAAACTGTTTGAATATCCTTAGTATACATATATCTAGTATTGGCACAGCTAGATGTTCATAAAACAAATTTATAGACATTTTAAACACTCTTAATTGTTATTAGCACCGCGTCTTACTACCCGTTCGGGCTATACTCACTTACGCTAATGTGTAATGGTAGGGTGATTGTGAGATAGTGGAATCCGAACCACGGTGGAGGCCTGGCATTCCCCACATTCACAAGATGTATTGTCAGAGGTGAAGGAAGGATTTGGTAACCAGATAAATCTGTGCCGGGACCGAGGATTGAACCCCGGCCGTCGGAACACTCTTAATGATTCATTATGTACTGTTATAGCTGTATATATTTTTATTAAACTGCATCTATTCTGATCAAGGCTTACAAATTCACTAAGGGCAATGGTACCATAATATTAGGTAGTAAAAAACAAAATGTCCAAGTAATCAAACCCAAACCAGACCCAGTTGGCTTTCATGTAGTCACCCTTCCTATCGTCTTCCAAAGATTAATTAACTGATATTATTTTCAATTTCCCTTCATTCATATTGAAATTTGCTTGCTATCAGTTCCCTTCAAGTTATGTTACAAATGACACAGATTCATGGTCGAGGCCGCACCCTCCCGGAGACACCCCCTCTCTCTTCACGACACTACTGATGATGGTCACATTAGTGGATGAACCCCACAAGAACACAATCATCACTTAGGCTATATGGGGCGCTTTGAAGAAAAACACTTTGCTTGTATGCATCTGTGGCTGTAAAGGATATCAAAGAATAGTATTGTCACTTCAATATGCACGTATCAACATTATGTTGTAACTTCAATGTGTGCTAAATGACTCAATGTTGTTACATAAATATACGCTCATTGACTCAATGCTGTCAATTTAATGTGCATTCATCAACACCATATTGGAACTTAAATTTGCGCTAAATGACTCAATGTCGTCACCTCAACGTACGCTGATTGACTCAATGCTCTCGACTTAATCTTAGTTCATTGCTAAATGTTGTCTCTTCATTGTGTACTTATCAACACCATGTTGTCACTTAAATTTGTGATCAATGAATAAACGTTACCTCAATGTACACTAATTGATTCAATGCTCTCGACCCAATTTTAGCTCATTGACTCAATGTTGTCACTTATATGTGTACCTATCAACACCATGTTATCACTTTAATTTGTGATCAATGAATAAATGTTGTAACCTCAATGTGCACTCATTAACCTATTTTTGTCACTTAAATTTGCGCTTATTGACTCAGAGTTGTTACTTCAATGTGCGATTATTGACAACATGTTGTGACTTCAATGTGCGCTTATTGACTCAATGCAATTCAAAGTTCGGCTGCAGCATAACGCGCTGTGTTACTGGTGTGACAAATAGTACTATTTACAGCCATTAAAAATAAAAGAATAAATAAATAATTTAAATAAGGAATTTTGACCTAAGGAAGAACACTTACCTTTTATTAAACATATTTATTATCCTTCAAAGAAGTTTGTTGACTCTTCGTTATTTATTTTCAATGTTGGCCATGATTTATTTCAACGCATGCGCATATCTGTCAAACAAGTGAGTGCCGGGTCTCGTGATTGTAAAAGAAGTAAGAAAAGAAAAATACGTGATGTAAATACCTCCAAACTAGCGCGCATTTCAATTCTGACAGAAATAAACATGTAATTCTTTTAAGAAACATTGTTCATATTCATTGACATATATTTCAATCTTTGTATTAAATTTGCATTTTATTTTATATTCATCTCTAGCCCATAGCCAATATTGTGTCTTTTGTTTTAATATATTAGTTTTCTCTTTGGACTCGGAAGAAAATAGAACGTTTTTAAAATTCGATTCTTAGAAATTTTTTTGAAGAAGATGAGTGACTTCTTCCTCGGTGTTATTTTAACATGGAACAAAATCTGTGTAGCTCCTGACTAAATTTATTTTTATGGTGGAACAATAGCTTGAAAGTAACGTGCAAGTACACAAATGGAAAGTTAAGTGTATGGGCAAGAGTTAGAGATTGTTTATTCCGTTAAGTTATGGACGAGGGGGAATTAATAAAAATATACAAATTTCAGAAATTCAAGCTGTTTCAACATGGATGAATTCATTGGTGATATCAAGACAAATCTTCAAATTTAAATTTATATTTTCTCTTTTATCAAGAAACCAGGATTTATATAAAAACTTTCAGAAAAAACAACTAAATATATTCAGGCTCTTTATATATTCCAGTGAATTAATTAATATTTTATTTTATGCCTAAATTTTAATTCTATTGATTTTTTCTTCTCATTCCTCAACAATACTACTTTTATTTTTGTCTTACTCATAACTATAATTATATATTATATTTATAAGTACAGTCTATATTATCTTTTTTTTACATGTTCTAAAATCCTAAATTCAACCATGTTCGCAGATTGTTATTTTAAGTAATACATTTTGTTTAAGAATATATGTAATACCATATATGTTATTTTTTTATTTTGTCAGATTAGAATTATACTTATTCGGAATTCCATAGGTAAGATTGGGATGTGGTAAAAAAGGAAACAATAACAAACCCACAAAAGTTCAATAATGGTATTCTTTATTTATTTTTATTGTAGTCTAAATTAGTACATTTTATTTCAACAATCAATTTTATTTAGATTGTTCATGTTTTATTTTAAGTATTCTTTCTACCCCTGTAGATATTTACAATACGCCATTGTTGTAGGTAAGGTAGTGTCATTATCATAAACATTGTAATATCCGGAGAAAAAGAAAGGTTCTCGAGCATACCCGGTGGTCTCGAGTATTAAGAGTCCTTGTGCTTCCGTCAAAGTTAGCTGAGGTAAAGGTTTTTAATAATTAATATTATTTTCTCCTAGATCCTAGGAGTAGCGCCCAACAAATACACAATTGAATTCATCTCGAAGTAATTCTCATTATGTGAACATATTTGGAAGACACTGAAACTATACTATATAATACTATAACCTGTATTTTTACGCAACACGTACCCGCAATGAGATGGTGTGATGATAGTGATTATGAAGGCATGAAGCTTGCGTGAGTCTTAACCTAACTTAAGCCTAACTACTCAAATCTTGGTGACCGTTGAGATAATTCCCCCTAAAAGAAAAACACCCAAGATACCAGACGGGAATCAAACCCGGTACCCGTAAGCTCGTGGCCAGATGACTACACCAAGGGGCCAGTTAAACAGGCAGTAAGA
>CABFOW010004460.1:14026-33522 GCA_902141385.1 Timema californicum
GGAACCCCCCCCCCCAGTTCACCCGACCGAGATTCGAACCTCGATCTCCCCGTCCTCAGAAGTCGAGCTCAACACGACTAGCGCGTTAGCCAACTACGCCACCGAGGCGGGTGAGGTACTTAATGTTAACTTTCTGAACCGACTGATTAAATAAGCACACTAGAATTTCTATGAGCGAGAGCGAAAGGGCCTACCCATGTTTCTGGAAAAATATATTTTCACATAACTTCCAGGTTTTTTTTTACATACCACCATCGACAGGGGACCAAACTGTTTTTACTTACCCACCGAAGGAAGTTGTGCTACGGATTTTCGTCGCTCAAGAAAAATCCGTCAGCCCCAGCTGGGTTTGAACCTACGAATATCGGGTCCTAAGGCAAACACCTTATCCCAAGACCAAAGAGGTTGACCACAAATTATTATTAAAATTTAGTGCAATTAAGTTTTAGGAATGAACATCAGTTAGAGCGTTCAAGGATTTTTTTTCCTACGCATTTTAAAACTCCTCGTTTCTCGGTTAAAAATATCAATTTTACTGCAGTAGATTACTTTTCCAAAAAACTTCTATGGGACAAAAAAAACACAGTTCGAAACCCCACAAGTGAATATTAATGTAGCGAGACTTCCTCATCCTTTTTCTCGATAGTGAATAACTAAACCACATTGATAAACACAATATGTAAAATCAGCCTTACGACCCGAATTCGAACCCCAACCACCCTATCAACGTTGATAAAGTGTAATATCCAATTGAGCTAACAGTGCGAGTCACTACAATATTAGTTCGATTACTTGTAACAAAAGAAAATATGAGAATCAAATAGCCGAAGCTATTAATTATGCTTTTTACTGATAAGTTCTCTATCAAGATATCATATTCTGAAAATTTAAAACTGGCACCTGGACACGGGAATTGAAGCCGGGACCTTTGGTTTAGTACGCCAATGCTCTTACCACTGAGCTATCCAGGAGTCGTCCCATGCCCTGGGCCATTTTTCACTCATATTTTAAGACAGAGTCTATGATGGACGTGCGGAAATCATCAGCTACTAATGTGTGATTTATTTTTTTGTCAGTTAATTTTATTAGTTATTATTTAGTAGCCGACGATTTCCGCACGTCCATCATAGACTCTGCCTTAAAATATGAGTGAAGAGTGACCCTGGACACGGGACGATTCCTGGATAGCTCAGTGGTAAGATCATTGGCGTACTTAGCCAAAGGTCCCGGGTTCGATTCCCGTGGCCAAGTGTCATTTTTCAATTTTCCAAAAAAAGAAAATATATGGTACGTTAGTTGGTTCGGTGGTCACGTGGTTGTCATGGTAGGCATCCCGGTTGCCTACTGGCGGATCGGCCATTAAAGTGTTGCGAGTTTGAGTTTTCCGTTCCACTTTGATATCACAATTCACGGTAAAGAAATATCCACTCTTCTGTCTTTGGACAAGCATGCTCTCTAAAGTGATTTGATTTCTCTTCACGCATATGTGGACATCAATTTTGACTGACAACGATCTCCCAACTTTGAAATCGGCCATTTATAAATTATTGTTCGTGTTTGGATCGACGTAAGTTTGTGAATCGAAGTTCTCTACGATGGGATTCATCCAGTCAAAATACAGATCTCGAATTTTTTATATCTATTTGAAGGCTGAGCCGAGAAGTGCATTGAGTTCAAATATTCAGCCAATGTTTCTTCACCTAGTCAGACAAAAGGATTGTCAAATTTCGCATTAAATTGTTTTACATTTTCAACTTGAACAATTGCTATCGATCATTTTCGACTGACAAAATTAAGACAGTAGTAAAAGTGTACATGTTTCGAATAAACTTGTTCAAAAGTGTGTGTTGTTTTAATTGTTTGATTAAGCAACGTAATTTCTCATGTAGTGAGTGTGTGTTTTTCCTAGATTGTTTTACACTCTCCCCCAGAGCAAATGAGGGTATGCTTTCTCAAAAGTAAACCTTCCTCATCCCTGGAACATTAGGGCAATTGTTACATAGCCTATACCCCGAATGGGTAGTAAATTATGCTGCTAAAAATACTTGTAAGTTGATTATATAATCTAGAAACTAGAATTGAGAAAACCATTCGATAAGATATTGGATTACCAGCGTAAGGCTAGTCATAGCAGCGCATACGTCATGAATTTACGTTAAGAACCATGAAGATATTGTTTACAGCTCGGACATTTACATACTTATTATTGAGGTAGGAAAGAATCCTACTATTTGGATACATATTTAAACTATTGGTTTAGGGATGAGGAAGGTTAAATTTATACTAAACGTACCCACATTTGCATGGAGGTAAGGTTAAAAATACTTAATGGAAAAACCACCTTCAGTAAACCGTCGAATCTCGATCTTTCTGCCATTGGCTGGTTCTAGTGCTCAAAACCTTAAGGGTATCTGATGACGTCAAGACCCAGATATATTTTTGTCCGAGGTATTGGCTCCAATCGGGACATCCGTGATGATCCGGATCTTTGATACCCGACGATGTACCTATAACATACATCCGTCTATACAGATTGTCTCAACTTTATTCGCAAAGTAATAAATTGTGCTCTCGTAGAAAACAACTTTATTGGATAGACTACCTGCAAAGTAAGATTAGGTTTGTTAACAAGTGACACTTTTACAAAAGTTTTTATCTGATAAAACATAACAAATATATGGCGAGAAGAAAGTTTTGGTATAAAGATTACGTTAAAACATGTTGTTGAACAACCGTAAAAACATACTCATGTAGTTTAGTTTACATTTATCTTTGTCTACTTTACTCCAAACTTGTAATTCAACGGTAAACTTTTAAGCCACATTAATTCTCCGTATAAAAGTGCGGAACCAGCGTCGCGGAAAAGAGATTAACAACGCCACAGTGGAACAAGTGAACAACGTTCGTCATAAACAACTAGACGGTGGAGCAGAACAGAAGATAGAGAAAAAAATACAAACAATATGCAATACCATAACAGTGGATTGGGTTCAAATCCCAGCCAGGTGTACTGATGTGGGTTTTTTTTATGGATGGTTTATTAACGAAGACCCGCCTGGGTGGCGTATTTGGCTAACGCGCTTGTGTTGAGCCAGACTGCTAAGGACGGGGAGATCGAGGTTCGAATCTCGGTCGGGTGAACTGGGGGTGGTTTTTCCTAAATGGTTTTCCACTCTCCCTCCACGCAAATGCGGGTTCACTTCCTCTAATTCAACCTTCCCAATTCCTAATCCACTAGAGTAATTAGTACTTAAAGCGTATAACCCGAACGGGTAGTAAGACGCGGTGCTAAATATTGTATATATATAATTAACGAAGCTTCCACGCGGGGGTTATTCCTCTAATTTCAATATTTCTCTTCCCTACCATACTAGTGCGAATATACGAACGTGTAGCCAGGAAAAGATCGTAAAATACGAGATAGGTGGCATTGTTTTGTCTAAATAATGTCTCGATAGCAGTTCTTAATTTGTCAAATTTTTGTTAGCAATAAATAACTGTGCCTCTCTTGTTAGTTTTTTAATACTTGACCAATTTTGGTTCAAACCGTTAGTTTTTTATCGCCGCATCTTACTACCTGTCGCGGATACACGTATATATGATAATTACTCTAATGGGGTAGGGATAAATAAGTGAGCATTTTTAGAAGAAATCCAACCGCATTTGAGTAGGGAAACCATCAGGTCACCTTTTTGGTATATTAAATTGAATTTTGGATATATAAGAATCTTAACCTATATTATTGTGATTTTTTGTCCCTTTAAATTGAGAGACTACCGTTCAATATTAGATTGACTCGAAAGTATTATTTGTTCCTTACTTTTTTTTATTGCTTTGTATGAGTGACATACGTGGTATTAACGATTTAATTTTAGGTAAAGGGATTAATCGAATAGCTTTGGCCAAATATAACCACATTCGCTTGGAAATGAGATGGGAGAACTACAGTGAAACTCGCTCCGTTCATGTTCAAGAGATGGATGGTTATTGAACTCCCTATGCTTCACTGTTCCTCTAATCTTCGTCCATTGTTAGTTAGACATTTAACATCTGTCAAGTATTTTCAATAAATGTATATTTTAAAAAGTTTTGACACAGTAATCTAGACCAGTGATTCTTAACCGGGGGAAAGCGAAAAGTTGGTTTTTTTGTGGTGGAGGGGGGGGGGGCCTCAAAAAAATAATTTAAAGTGTTTTTTGCTTATTATCGAAGACAATTATCTTAAATTTTACGTTTTGGAAGAAAGAATTTGATAATAGTAAGCATGTAAGTACAGTAAACTCTCGATTTTTCAGGGTAATGGAGGGGAAGCACAGATAATATAAATCAAGAGATGGTACAAATAATCCCCATCTGTTGGCCATCGCCATTCAAAATTTGCTGCCCTTTATTTATACTTATTTATGTGAAAGGGGATTTTCCACAGTGATAAATATTAAAACGAAGTATTGAAAATGACTCCAAATCGACTTCACAATGCAAATGGCAATTAGTAAAACAACTTAAACAAAAATAGACAGATTAGTGGAAAGTGTTATCGTGATCAGTAAATAAAGCCACTATTTTAGAATAAATATTAATGATTAATATATTAGTAAAAACTAGGGGGCCTCGAAAATATGTTAGGATATTTAGGGGGCTGCGAGTAATAAAGGGTTAAGAACCACTGATCTAGACAATTGGGTAGGCCATGTAAGACGTGGTTAAATATATTAGACAAATGTGTGAAAAAGAGACAGATTAGGAGTTTTAAGAAAAAAAGATTATGTATGACTCGGTGTATGGATGTTGTCGAAGCGAAAGGAGTATGCAAAGACAGGGAAGTGTGGAGAAAGTTAGTGAGGATGGATAAGTACAGAGTTGTTATTTTTTAGCTATATGAACCGTTTCTTGCCTACCCCGTAAGGGAACGGCGTGATTAGGTATGTAGGTATGTAATAATGTATTAAAATATAGACAGTAAAATTATAATCAAATCCCCAAGTGATAACCAACATTACCTTTTTTTCGACAAGGACTGATATAATTTAAATGTTTACTAATAACGTAAATATATTTATCTATTTTATCTTCAAACTTAAATGAAGTAAAACTATGTCTCAATAGATCAGTTTATCTAACTTTTTTTTTTTCGCACAAGACAAAGGCAATATTTCCTAGCAGTTGTTGAGTATAGTTCATCTTGAGCGCTTGGAGATGTCCCCATAATTCACCTCGCAACCAGTTACAATATCCACCCCACCCGCCTCTAGTGAACCACCTCTCTACGGACCTTGATAAACACTCGTCAGACCTACACAAAACTTCATTAGGTCGCTTTCATGACGTCACACACACACGCACGCGCGCGCGTTAACCAACCCAAAAACAAACGAACTAGACCTGGGAACGAACAGAATATTCCTCTCTCTATTCAAAAGGGGACACCCCGTTCGGGAAGTATCTGGTCAAACCTAGTATCATCGGCGCAAAACTTGAATGGTACACTTTAAACCAAAGTAGAGATGTGAGACATAAATTTGTCCGTATATTTTTTTCCAGAAAATTTTCCAAAACGGAAAATTTTCGGCTATTATTTTTGTAAAATAATTTCAACAAATTAAATGGATAATAATAATAATAACAGTAACAATAATAAGTGGTAGTGATAGTAGTAGTATTAATAAAGAAACACCTGCCTCGGTGGCTGCATGGTCTAACGCGCTACTCTCGCAATACACTAAACTGCCGATGACACGGAGGTCAGAGTTAGATCCCGGTCGGGTGCAATGAGGGCAGTTTTTTTGCCTAAATTGTTGTCCACACTCGCTACACGGAAAAGCGGGTGCAATTCATCTAAATTCAACCTTCATCATACCTAACACATTAGCATTATTAGTACATAGGAGTATAACCCTAACAGGTAGTAAGATACGGTGCTAAAAACACTAGTAAAGAAACAAATAAATGTGAGCCTTTGAAGACCCGTTAATGTTCATAAATCATACTTCAATTTGATATCATCAATAAGTTAACTAAAATAATTTTAAGTTTGGCCCAACACTTGTCTCCCCCACGTCCCTCCTATCGTCCCGTGCTTTCTATCCACCCCCTCCCCCCTTCTTATAGCCCAATCATCTCTTTACACACCCGCCTCGGTGGCGTAGTTGGCTAACGCGCTTGTCGTGTTGAGCTCGACTGCTGAGGACGGGGAGATCGAGGTTCGAATCTCGGTCGGGTGAACTGGGGGTGGTTTTTTCCTAAATGGTTTTCCACTCTCCCTCCACGCAAATGCGGGTTCACTTCCTCTAATTCAACCTTTCCAATTCCTAATCCATTGGAGTAATTAGTACTTAAGGCGTATAACCCGAACGGGTAGTAAGACGCGGTGCTAAATATTATCATTATTTATCTCTTTACACACTATATTTCGAAGTATAATAGGCTCTTAGTATCAGTTCTACAATTTAACCCCTCCACACCAAGCCATCGCTGCAAAACATTTTCCTATCTAAAAATGTTACAGAAAATTTTCAGCTCTAGTTGGCCCTACTCAATTCCAATAGATAGAAAGATATAGAACTAGTTTTCATATAAGATTTTTTATTGCTATTATTATTATATGGATTTACGAACATGCTGACACAAGATATTCCATTAATGTCATGAGCACGAATAAAAAAAAACGTTAGACTAATGAAATAAAACGATAAAAAAAAGTCAGTAAAGCTAAGGCAATGAGAAGATTGGACTGCGTGAAAGTGATCAATAAGCTAAGCCAAACCCTTCCTTCACCTCTGACAAGACATCTTGTGAATGTGGGGAATGCCAGGCCTCCACCGTGGTTCGGATCCCTCGTTAAACTGTAGGCCCTCCATTTCATCTCACAATCACCCTACCATTACACATTAGCGTAAGTGCGTATAACCCGAACGGGTAGTAAGACGCGGTGCTAATAATAATATTAATAATAATAAGCTAAGGATGAACAGTGGAATGGAGAGAAAAATTGTTAAAAATAAAAGCAAAAAACCCTCACACCCTACTTAGTGGCATCCCTCTCCCCTCCCCATCTCCCCTCCCCCTCTCCTCTTCCTCCCATCTCTTATACTCTTGAGAGGACAATAAAGTTCTAAAGGGAGATCATAATTTGGTTCGAAACTGCCCTGAAGTTTGTATGGGAGAGTTAGTTTTTCGGATGGGCAAGATCAAAGGTTTCTATGAGGTTAAGAAACACCAGAAGTACTGTGATCATCTGTTTTAACTGTCTGATGAGTTGAGATCATAAATTTGCAGGAGATGAGAAAAAAGGAGCCCCAATTTGGCCTTTACCGGTACGTTAATGTGCACTTAAGTGCTTGGTTTAAAGACGATCGTAAAATTACTTTAAGGGCGGACCAATCAGTGTAAGAGCTATTCGCTTGTTGAGTCGAGAGGGTAATGTAGGGATAGGAGGGGGTAAAGGAAATTCTTAAGGATAACGTTAAAAAAGCGTTCATCATTGCAGTCCCGACTCAGCTCCCGGCTCACGCGAGGTTTGGGAGTTAAAGGGAAAATAAAACACCTGTGATATGACAGAAATGTGTACAGTACATTCGTATTTGAATGATTACTCGACATTCTCCGCGGTGACGATGGGGGACAAAGCTACACAGTTTCTTGTTAATAACTACAGTATGTCCCTGTTATGACAGAATGAAGATTTGTGCTCAGTGATTAGTTGTGAAACCATTTTAAAATGGTCAAAGATTTTATTTTCATTGCAGTTTCTATCCAATATTATTTAATATTTCAACAATTTTCCAGTGTTAGTAAATTCTATTAACTCTTTATCTCCATTAATGTTTAATCAGAAATGATTTAACGTGCAACAGTGTTACGATTTCCAGACTGTGTCACGGAGTTGATTAGCACGTGATACACGATCTTAGTCCCATCCATAGACGAATTATAATGCATTTCCTTAAAAATTCACTTTCATTCGGTTATCATCTAAAATAAGATATTTTAAGGAGTTAGCCACCTTGGTGGCGTAGTTAGCTATCGCGCTGGTTCCATATTGAGTTAGACTGCTAAGGATGGGGAGGTTGAGGTTAGAATATCGGTCGGGTGAACTGGGAGGTTTTTTCTCCCCTAAATTGTTTTCCACTCTCCCTCCACGCAAATGCGGCTTCACTTTCTCTAAAAATGCAACCTTCCCAATCACTAATCCACTAGCGTAATTAGTGTTTAAGGGCATAATCTAAACGGTTAGTAAGACGCAGTGCTATATAATAATAATAATTTTAACTAGTTCTACTACGGCACTCACTTGGCTTCACCCTGAAAGGTAGAAGTCTTACCTTGATCGATTACAATATGGTATAAACTTCACCATAGTGAAACTAATCAAGGTAAGCTTGCTACATATGAGGATAAATAGAGGGTACATGCCGACCATGTAAATCTGCCTGTTCATTGATAAAACTGACTATCTGAATATAAATACTTACAGACAAAAAAAAAAGGAAGCATATAAAGGTGAATGGGCCTTTGGAATTCAGATCCAAAATACACTCTTGCGACAGACGAGGTGTATTCAAAATCTGGTGACCCGACTCCTCCTTAACCAACTGTACCCGCCCCACCCCCTCCCCCCGTATTGTTTGCACAAGCCTACAGTCTCCGTCTCCTAATGACGTCATTTCAAGCGTTGTAAATACCTTCATAGTGGGTTGTTTGTTTGTTCCGGCGCGAGAATACGCGGCAGAGAATACACTAAAAACAAGGCGGGGCCTAAATCCTCAGGAGTGGGCGGGCCATTGTTATCAGGCTCGTGTATTATTATTATTATTATTATTATTATTAGCACCGCGTCTTACTACCCGTTCGGGTTATACGCACTTACGCTAATGTGTAGTGGTAGGGTGATTGTGAGATGAAATCAAGGACCTACAGTTTAACGTGGAATCCGTACCACGGTGGAGGCCTTGAATTCTTCTCATTCACAAGATGTCTTGTCAGAGGTGAAGGAAGGGTTTGGTAATCAGATAAATCTTTGCCGGGACCAAGGATTGAACCCCAGACGTCAGCATAGAAGTCTGACACCTTACCCCTAGACCGACAGGTCACCAGGCTCGTGTACCCAGCGTGAAACGCTCCAGTTTGATAACCTCCTATAGGGTTAGACAACGTAAGGAAACGAGACATACTCTTAAAGTGCGGCCGAAGTGAGCGCCAGTATTTTTACAGTTTTTATAGAATTGAAATTTTTTTTGCCAAGATAAATCAAATATTTCTCCAGTAGCAATATAGAGTTTAGTTTTCTGCACATTCTAATATCAAAATATCTTGAGTATCTGTCAAGGGTGTCCTGGAATTTTGTAAAAACATTTTCTCTTTATTTAAAAAGTTTTGACAAAATTCCAGGTCACCCTCGACAAATATTCAAGATCTGTTGATATTAGCATGTGCAGAAAACTAAACTCTATATTGCTACTGGAGAAATATTTTATTTATTTTGGTCAAAAAGTGTCAATTCTATAAAAACTATAAAAATATTAGTTTTTCCTTCTACCGCACCTTAAGAGATGAAGTATGTCGAGAAAATAAATATATAGCTTCCAGCTCAGTCATGGGTGTTGTTAGCCATAAAAATTATTAAATTTATTCTCATATATTTGCGAACAAAATTGTTAATAAATGTCTTGTTACTTGAAACATAAAAGAATTAATAGTTTGTGCAGCTCCGTACCAATTTGTTGTTATTTTAGGAATGACGGGGTTGGGTAAGGGAAGAGAGATGGGGAGTGGGGATTTTTTTTACAATAAATTCCTCTTGAAGCCATTTAGAGGAGTTTTTTTTAACAAAATTATGATTGTAAATGTTCGTGGCTGATTGCCTATGTCAACTGCCGACAGGGGAATGGTGAACGTTACATAATGAAGACTTCATGTGGAGTGCATGCATCCTCAAACCTATTAAGGATAATCAGGGTCAATAGACTAAGGTGGGGGTCATGTGGTTCATATGGGTGACAACAGACGTGTCACAAAATTCTAGTTAAGAAATCTGAAGATAAAAGACCCCTTGGAAGACCGAGAGGTCGATGTGAAAGATTTGAAGTAAAGTCCGTTAACGATAGGTTTTTACCTGGATGACAGTTCGAAAATCATATGTTTAGGTTTTGGGTTGAACACTTGTAAAAGATCACTGTTTTGTTATGGATGTTAAGTTTTTTAACTACCTGTTATATTTTACATTTAAAATAATATAAACTTGAGTTTTTTCACACTGTTTCATTATTTTAATCACTTCTTTTTATCCAATACGAAACAATATTTTAAACATAATTAAAAGTACTTATTCTTCGTTTTGGAACGTTATTTACTATGTGTAATATAGTGCACACATCAATACCTTTTAATACAAGCGTCGTATTTACTTGGAAAAGAGAAAATACTTGTCATTTTTTATAAACAATAAATTATTTTATTATTATTTTATCGTATTTTGAAATATTTAAGTGAATAAAATATTTGTATCCCTTGCGTGAGTGCATCATTGTAAAAAAAACTTGTTTCCATCATGTTCAACCACATGGCTTTAATTCATCGGTCGCCATTCTGAAGCTATGTTCGTTAGACCTTTTGTGAAAGTGCTGTGAATAATATATTTTTTTAAAGTGGACTCAAACAATAAATAAGCTTTGTGTCGTCCTCAAATAAATATAATAAATAATATTGGCCTCAATTACTGTGGTTAACTATCACATTTATATATTACCATCTGTTTTCATTACAGTCATCCAAAGTAATATATGTCAGCTGTTAGCGTATGGATATATTAAGGACTATTTTTTAGTAAATTTTTGAGCTGTCATTCAAGTAAACTAAGGTCGTGAATGAATTATAGGTTGGGTGTCAGATTATGGATAGGATGGAGGTGTTTCAGTATAGCTTACGTTTTGGCGGCTATGGACTTAAGTTCAGAGCGTTAGTTAGCTATATATTGTGAATTATATAAAACTCAAACTGATTGATTTTTGATGGTATAGTGGTACATTTATACAGTCCCATTTACATGCGAGGAGTATTTTATAAAATACAAACATTTTTAAATAGTATTAGTATTAAAAGTAGATCTAGTTACTTTTCTAGATGTCATTCGTCCTATAAAAATAGGAATGGTTTTTTTATATCGGGTTATAAGAAAGAGAATGAGAGGAAAGAGATAAGCTAATGTACTAATTACGCTAATGGTTCTAGCGGCTAGGAAGGCTAGATTTAGAATAAGTGTACCAGCATTTTCGTGGAGGGAGAGTGGAAAACCATTTTGTAAAAACCATCCTTAGCACACCTGACCAAGATTCGAACCTCGATCTCCACGTTAAGACCACACACGATCACCAAAGCGGGTATGGAAATATTGTTGGTAACTTTTCCATCGATTTTGACGAAAGCCATATTTTTATAAAAACCAAATTATGTTAAATTATTTCGTAAAATCCAAATGTGTGTAAAGCGTCTTAAGCGCTTCAGAAGGTGGCCCCTTTAAAATATGAAACACGAGGGATGAATACGCAAGTAAAAAAAAACACTCGATTTGTCTCCATAAAGTTGTCAGTGTGCTGATTACTCAGGGACTTTTATCAATAAGACTTTATTACCCGTCTCGGTGGCGTAGTTGGCTAACGCGCTTGTCGTGTTGAGCTCTAGTTCTGAGGACGGGGAGATCCGAGGTTCGAATCTCGGTCGGGTGAACTGAGGGTGGTTTTTCCTCAATGGTTTTCCACTCTCCCTCCACGCAAATGCGGGTTACACTTCACCTTCCCAATTCCTAATCCATTAGAGTAATTAGTACATAAAGCGTATAACCCAAATGGGTAGTAAGACGTGGTGCTAAATAGTATTATTATTAATAAGACTTTATTAGCTGACGCTTATGTTTCATATCTCTAGTGCAACTACATCCAAAAAGGTATCTATTGTCTCTCCAATAAAAGATTTGAAAGAAGAAAATTATTAAAAGAGATATAATTTTTTATAGCTATTTTAGTTTAATATACGACTAAAATGCAGTCGTAAAATCTACTCCCACACAGTGATTTAATTGATTCCTTTCATAATAATTTGGTTGATATGAACTTATAATATGTTAAGATTGATAAAAGTTGATTTGTAAATATTCCTAAATGCTCGTTTTCATGCCAATTTTTTTTTTAATCTCTCGCGCATGAATTTCCACTTCGTTTAGTAGAGACTAAGCGAGTGGTGGTTTATGTTTTCCAGCATTGAGCACGTGGCCTTCTCAAATATGTGAGATAACACGTATGTACACTCATGTTCAACAAAATAAATAAATACAGCTCTAAGGGAAGATATTCGCTTATTCGAAAGGAACCAAACGGGTGATAATGTGGTATTGTGTTAAACTCGTAATATATTGCTTTTTTTTACTTTTAAAAACGGTTTGAGTGTGTGTGTATTTGTGTGTAAAGAACTCTTTTCAAAAAGAGGTGAGGCTATAAGCATATTCTAGAAACATTCCTCCACACAGTCGGAGCATGTGTGTTAGAAACTTTCTCCAAAGTAGTATGTGTAATGTGTATACGTATATAAAGCTTTATTTTAAAGAATAGTTGCATGTGTGTAAGAAACACCTTAAAACCATATGAACATATGTGTAAGAAACAAACTAGCTAGAATATCCCTTAACCATATCACAGGGACGTACTGGTGATATTGTTACTAAAGGGTGACCTGGTGGTCTAGGGGTACGGTGTCGGACTTCTGTGCTGGGGTCCGGGGTTCAATCCTCGGTCCCGGCACAGATTTATCTGATTACCAAACACCTTCCTTCACCTCTGACAAGACATCTTGATCATCTCACAACCACCCTACCATTACACATTAGCGTAAGTGCGTACAACCCGAACGGGTAGTAAGACGCGGTGCTAATAATACAAAATAATACAAAGGTTGCTAGGAGGAGTATGGGGATTCAAACCAACAAAGTAGTTCGGAGGCGGAGGCTAACCAACGATTGAAGGTAATATGCTCATAGCGATCTTATCCGCAGTAAAATAAACCTTTTCTTATTGAATGCAATATAAAAACTCAACATAATAAATATTGCTAATACAACATAAAATTACACACAAATTTATGGAAACTATTTTAACTATAGTACCTATCACCAAACTAGGACCTAACATATCGAATCATTCAGTAGAGGACTCAACCGCGATAGGAAAACGCACAGAATATCGTAACCCGTAGCCTACAATCATTACAAACACAACATTTAAATTATTTATTTTATTTCGCGCTTTCAAAATGCGAACATTTATATTTCAACATAAAAAAATATCCCTTGAATAATAAATATTCCCGCCCTGCCACCATCAATATAGAAACTAGCGCGCAGTTCCAGTCTCCCTCGCGTGTCATACCTTGATATTGTCTCGGTGCAAGAGCGACGCATCTGACCGCGAGATGTGCCGGTATTGCATCAAGGCAACAACACCCCCTCCTCCCCCCAACCACCCTTAGCATAGTAACAACAGTGACAGCTGTTCTCTCACCCCGATCCTGTAGCAGAGGTAGATTGTCAGGAGGGTTAACGCAATCAGCCACAGCATGGTCGTGAAGGCTGATAGGTGGGACCACAACGAAACACTTTTAATTTTGTTATATTTAAAAAAAAAACACGGGCACCTATGATATGTTTGTGAGCAACATACCCATAGGGTGGATTGATGTACCATGTGGTAACGTCAGTTTTAAGGTTCTCGTAAATTTACTGAACCATTTTTGGATGTGATAGAAAGAATGGATGAGGGAAAGAGGAGCTTAAGAAGAAGGAGGAGTCAAATATCGGATGACTTGAAGGAAATAAGAAAATTCTGGGAGCTGAAGGAGGCAGATGATAGGGTGCATTTGGGGGTCAAAGTTCACCGACAAAAGGAATGGTTCTGTCTTAACACAGAACACCTAATTGAAATATTTAAAAAAATAAGTAACGTGCACCACTAAACACGCGTGTTCTTCAAAGTAAAACGAAAACATGCGTCTAGTTGGTTAGTTATTTCAGAGTGAGAATTGTTCACAATCTGTTCAGAGTTGAGTAGACCTATTCGCAAGAAACCGGGTTGAAATCATTTTTCATCTCGTGAGGTATGTGTTTTTCAAAGCGGCCATTATTGTTTATATAACGCTGTCTCGTTTAACTTTTAAGGGCTATAAACATATTCAAAATTTATTAATACCAAAATAACATTTCTTCCTTCATAAACTAATTTTATAAATCACAAAATAAGCGTTCATTCGCACCGAAATTAACAGTCCAATTTCCATAGGAAGAACCCTATGTGACAGAAAATTCATGTTTTCATGCGTCAACTCATTTGAACTGCAGCTGTCACTTTTAATAGTAAAAAAATCAATACATTTAAATAGCAAAGTGAAAAAAAACTGTAGTGAAAACTATTATTGTATTTATTGAAAGACCGTTTCTTTAAAAATTGAACTTTATATTCCCTCGTCAATCAGCACACGACGCGGATAGGACTAACATTATTTCAATGAAAGACGTAAATAAGAAATGCGCGAGTGATTCGAAATGCCACTGGTACAGTCAGCAACAGATAGTCGTGCAACAGGCAGGCGTCGTCAGAAGGCGCCGCTCGACTGACGTCCCGACGCCACGCACCGTCTAACGGTCTAGCCAGGGTCCGGTCAAGAAATAAATAATATGCCGGCAACCGAGCCAATTATAGACGAACAACTTGATCAGTTTCAACGGGACGTTATGATTATTATTTTTTTACAATAATCCTTTTCTGCTTTAGGAATTGAATATTCATATATGAATACTGCTAAAGAGTTCTAGTTTAAGTAAGTGGTTAGCACGTGTGACATTAATATGGGAGGGAAAAAAGTTGTATCACGACCAAATGAAATGGGGACGGCTTTAGTACTAATTTTCTTTACATCTTCTCTTTAATCAAATTCTGATACAATTTCATAAAATTTCTCCTCTACTACCTATCCTATTATCTTGTGTGATATGTAACTGGTATGCATTATTGAACTGAAATTTGAAAGAATTATATTTCAGGGCTCTCAATGAATCCTACTCTCTATTCAAAACTGGGGTGAAGATTTATTATTATTATTATTATTATTATTATTATTATTATTTAGCACCAAGTCTTACTACCCGTTTGGGTTATACGCTTTAAGTACTAATTACGCTAATGGATTAGGAAATGGGAAAGTTGAATTTAGAATAAGTGAACCCACATTTGCGTGGAAGGAGAGTGGAAAACCATTTAGGAAAAAACCACCCACCCCTAGTTCACCCGACCGAGATTCGAACCTCGATCTCCCCGTCCTCGGCAGTCTTGCTCAACATGACTAGCGCGTTTGCCAACTACGCCACCGCGGCAAAAGTGGAGATTTTAAGTGGTGGAAGGGAGAAGTAGATCATTTAGCAATATATATAAAGGTCGGTGGGAGAGGGGGGAGGGGGGAGGGGGCGGGAAGTGAAATGGTGGCCAGAATGCAGGTGGTAAAGATGGTCAATGTAGCTAAGTGGGTAAGGAAACATGTAGAGTGGAAGTGCCTCACTGATATACTATAAAATGAAGGAAGGCATAAAATAGTTCGATATCGAACAGAGTGGTCTTGGGGTAAAATTCTCGTCTCAGGACCCGATGTCCGTGGGTTCAAACCCAGCTGGGATCGGCGGATCTTTCTTGAGCGGATGAAAATCCGTAGCACAACTTCCTTCAGAGGGGTAGTAAAGCCATCGATCGGTCCCATGTCACTGGTGACATGTAAAATAACCCTGGAAGTATGTGAAAATACCTTTCCCGTCAAAATTGGTAGGTCCTTTTCCTCTCGCTCATAGAAATTCTCGTGTGCTGATATAATCAGTCGCTTCAGAAAGTGAATGTTAAAATACCTCAATTAAATTAAAACGAACAAGTGAATCGATAGCCTATTATAGTCCTGAACAAACGCCAAAATTGAAACCAAAAACAATAGCTTATGTTTCATATTTTTCCGCCCGGCGCGGTCTGGTCCAAGTGAAGGTGCTATATACGATAAACAGTTCACTGAGCCAGATATAAATAGTGTTTTGTGTATGGGGTAAAGGGTGAGGAGGAAGAAAAACAGGCAGCTCTCAGACCACGGCCACGAGGAAAACATCACTTCCGAGTCTCACAACAGATCAACTAATTGCAGGAACTTTGGGCCAGGTAACATTTGCTCCATTAATGCGATTGGTCCTTTTAATTTGGCGTGGAAATGTAGAGCCATGGGAACAAACGGTTATCTTCAAGAATTTTTATTGTATTGCTTTTTTTTTCGGAAACGGTTTGTTAAAGAATAGAAGCATGTTAATTAAGTTATATTTTTTATATACACACCTCCTCTATAATTTTAAGTGTGATCGAATATCGTTAAAATTGGCATTATTCAATAGAAAACTGCCGGCTGCATAACAAAAAATAAGAAAATGTAACAATTATTAAACATCGATATATTATCATAGAAGGCGTGTTGAAAATATTAACACAAAAATTTCACTCGTTCTAGAGAAAACTGATATTTCCAAACGTATGATTTTTCCGCAATATCAGTCCGGTAGCTAGCGCCAGCTACGGTTTTCGTGATCCATCTGTTCTTGCTGGCGCGGAAGGATACCTTGGTCGGTTGTGAAGACACGCCACGCCTTTGACCCTCCCGCCCACCATCCAACAAAATAGGTTTTAGACTTGCACTCGACAGGGCCAAGGACCCTAACGAGGTAGACTCGAACACGTGACCACCAGCCTTGCATCTTAGCCGTATTTATAATAAATACTCTAGAAACTTGTCCATCCGAATTTGGTGGGACCAGATCCAACTAGGACATTTTAAATTCTGTGTAATTTGGAATTCTGGAATTTTGTACTGTTAGGGATATAAAAAATTGAATATGACATGGAACTAACACATTTATTTGTACAGTAGAACGTAGATAATTTTGACTAATTGGGGACTAGATTAAATAAAAATGTTTAACGTTACCTGTGAAATTTTAACTGACAAAAGAAACTTTTTTTATATATATCTAGTATGGATACAAATAAAACATACCATAAACATAGGTCACTATTTATTTTAGGATTTTAGATTTGAATTTATACTTTAGGTCCTACTTGCTTTTGAAATGCAAATAACATGTCTACAAATTAAAACGATCAAATAAATCACATTTTTATTTTTGATCAGTTATCATGTTTGAAAAATGTTCGCACCTCATGGACGGCTCCTTTACTAGTTCACCAAAATTCACTTTTTTATCTAATTTAGAAGTAATACAAATTATCTTGACAGAAATGCATATATATACTATTGTAATGTTACAGCTATGGTAATTAATATAAAAAAAACCAAACCTAACAAACACAGCTTATTTAGGCTGGTGTACCTTGCCTAGCTCGGTGGAAACAAGGACCAACTGTCTAGATCGTCCAGTCTAACCTGTTTGTGACGGGGAGACTAAGGTTATAATCTTATCCAGATGTATTGAAGGTGATTTTTCTTAGATAATTTAATTATCTCTCTTTCTTAACGCAAGTGCAGTCACACTTCCTATAATTTCTAGCTTCATTACACAAACCCTAATACCGCAACCATATGAAAAAGACTGGACAGGTCGAGTGAAACGCGGCGTGAAAGAAAAAGGTAATGTGAATAAATTTGTCAAGGGAACATACAGTAATTAATAGTTTATGAAATCATCATCTTCAATGAATAAATGTGTATGAAGGTTTCCTATATTTTTTGGTAGTATAAATTTTTCATAAAACTTGACAAATAAATTTAAAAGTCACTAATATTTCGCTTCTCAATGACAATATTGACTTAATTATGTATCGTGCGTCGTGCTAATAAGGGCATGAAAAATCATTTAAGAAAGATAACTCAGTAGATTCGACCGGAAACCTAGCATCAAACTTCTCGTTCCCGGAAAGCCGGACGATACAAGACTGAGCACTTTTTTAATCTGCCCCATCAAAGCTAGTCCCATTCATATAATTGATGTATTAATGTATATTATTATTATCACTGCATCTTACTACCCATTCGGGTTATATGCACTTACACTAATGTGTAATGGTAGGGTGATTGTGAGATGAAATGGAGGACCTACAGATTTAACGTGGGATCCGAACCACGGTGGAGGCCTTGCATTCCACACATTCACAAGATGTGGTTAATACACGTCTTGTCAGAGGTGAAGGAAGGGTTTGTCAATCAGATAAATCTGTGCCGGGAACGAGGATTGAACCCCGGACCCCCAACAGAGAAGTCCCAACACCTTACCCCTAGACCACAGGTTAACAATGTAAAATAGGCAAAAAACCTAATACGGTGGTGCGTTCTCATAATCATGAAAAGTATTGGCAAACAGTTTGGGGGGAGGAGGGGTTTACGTGCATAATAGATCAACATTAAATGGTTGAACAAAATTAAATTCATAATTACGTTTAATATCAAAACTATTTCAAACGTCATCTTAACATTACAATTCCACCCGTACTAGTTTGTACAGGCACTACTTTAATATGAGGAGCATGCAGAGCACATACTGATGTTTTTTGAACAGTTGGCACTTTTAGCTTACTTGGCAGTGTTCCAGTGATATAAACTTTCACATCAAAACTCCAAGATGGCTAAAAAGGGAATTTGTGGGGAGGGAAGCAAGAAAAATATAAACTGTAGAGGAACAGTAAAAAAAAAAGATATAATAGTAAAAAAATTAGCATATGTGTGTGTGTGTGTTTGGGAAATGTTCATTACGACCGTACGTCTGTTCCTGCCAAACAAAACAGCGAGAGAATATTTAAATATTTACGCAGATGTGACCGTCAAGATTTTGCAGAACATTTCAAAAGACTTCTTGGAGAACGGGACTATCCTAAAAAAAAAAGGCGAGATAAGAATTAATGTTACGTAACAATATTAAGATTTTAATTTTTATTTACCATGCCACAACGGTGGTTAGGATAAAGATCGTTTACGCCCTATACGCCACAGTCGGATGTGCGTTAGCTTGCTGGGCTCTGATCCCGAAGGCGCTATGTTCAATCCCAAACCGGGTTCACTGGAACTGTTTCAATCCCCTAATTTGGTTTCATAGACACCCTTCTAAAAAAAATTGCTGGGGAGGTTAGGGTTCAAACCCCGGCTGAATGTTTTTATTTCCCCCTAAATAGTTTCACATTATTCCCCCACGCAAATCTGGGTACATTTCTTAAATCATACCTTACCTCATTTGTGCATGTATGCAGATAGTTTGGGTGTATAGTAAGACGTTAGGCATATTACAAAAATAATACTTTTTCCATGAGCATATGTGACGATAAGAAACATTTATCCGCTTTGTACTATTATTATTAGCACCACGTCTTACTACCCGTTCGGGTTATACGCACTTACGCTAATGTGTAATGGTAGGGTGATTGTGAGATGAAATG
>CABFOW010004460.1:34634-47865 GCA_902141385.1 Timema californicum
CCCCCCCCCCTCTTTCAACTCCCACATAAAGTCATGAAGCATCACAAATAACTATTATTTAGCTATGTAAATATTAAAATAGATTCATAAATCCATCCATCAAAACAAATCTCACAAATGAATGTTTATCTATTGCTGTTACAGCCGCCACATGCAGTGTGACCCCACCGATGACACTCTGTACACTGAACCCATTTCTCACTATGTTTGTCATCAGAGAACCATTTATCACACACAAAACACTGAGCATATTCATCATTTTCACCATCTTCATCATCCGTTTCTGCAGAACTCAGGTGGTCATCTTCCGTCTTCTGATGACGACGAGGAAACAGTGCTACGTTCATCGCAAAATTTCTGTTATCCTGGCTTACCCCTCTTTCCTCGCTTAGTTCTCTGAGAAGTTGACGGATTTAGTAGCGTAGCCCCTGATTTATTTTGTAATGCAAATTGTCTTTTCTCGCCTATCTCTCGCTTCTTTTCGAGCACGATCATCCATTACTTTGTTTTTGTGTGGTGATCCTGTCACAAGAACTGCAGCATCCTGGCGAGAAAGCTGGTCAGCAGTTTTTGTTGTTTTGTATTGTTGGAATAGGATTTATTAGTGAAAGGAGGATCACCGTTGTTTTCTTTTTCCTGTAGATATTCTGAAATGAAGTCATGATCTTGGAAAACATGTATATTCATGGGAAACTAGCCAGTTTTCCAGAATCAATTTACTGCTACTTCTACTGTAGCTGATTTCACATAAGCATTCCCCCGTTAGGTTAACAATTTGATAGCTTGTTACTACTCGACCAATTCTCAATTATTTGAGAGTAATATGTTTTGAACGGATTCATGAAAGCCACATGTAATGGTTACATACGGTGTGTAAAGTGAGGTGGTATGCACACAATTACCACTCCGTTAGCGAGCCATATCTATAACGTCTTGGTTTCTAGCATGTGTGTAGTGCCCATCTAAAACAAGAAACACCGTGTCTGTTAGGGTTTCAGAGTAACAATGAAATGTGTGAACCACTTGGTAAAAACTGTCCACTTGTATCCATCCTCAGTCATGTGAGTGGCACCAATTGTTCCAGAGGGAGCTCCATCTAGTAGCCCTTTCTTCATATTCTTACGAGGGAACACCATTAATGGGGGAACAAGCATTCCAGAGGCACTCATACACGTGACCACTGTCACAAGAGCCCTCTCAGAGGATGATAATGATGACACTTGTCTCTTACAATTCAATGTCACAACTTTGCTTGTTTTGTGTTGAACGACAGTGAGTCCAGTTTCATCAACATTGAATAACCTATTGGGTGGTCATTATGGGTTCAAACACATCAAAAAACTTCCATACTTTTTCGGGCGTGAAGCCCTTCACCCTGGAAAAACTGGTTGGTTGAGGCTTTCGAAGAGTTAACTGAGGATGTCTTTTAAAGAATTGTGAAAGCCATTTCTTTCCTGCTGCCTCTTTTTAATTAGAAAATGGGTGTGACAGTTTGATTTTCATGGCTAGTTGGAATGCCATGCGCCTTATGTTCCGTGTCGTTAAACCAAATAAATATTTCTCCATAACTAAACAATATTTAACCAACTCATCTTCAAGCTCTTTAGGAAGAACAGGCTTCCTGCCCAAAATACCTTAAACAATTTTTCAATATTTTCTTCTTTACTTTGCACATAATCTTTAAGTGTAGATCTGGGTACATTATAAAATGTTGACACTTTCTTTAAACCCATTTCTTTTTTTCTAACTGCTGTAACAGAGACACACATGTTGCCTGCATCCCAGGTTTTACGTTTCTTAATATTTGGTGAAGACATCTGCAATATAAAGGGAAAGGAATATTAAAAATGTTGTAATTTAATTGAGGTCTTAATATCGTCCCCTGGGGGCGAAATTAGGAACTAGCTAGGGGACAATAATGCGCATCTAAACACATTTCAATATGGTGGCCTTAATGTTAAAACAAATAAAGATAATCCACTTTTGGTTAAACAAAGACAAGCAATGTTCCTCACACTCTATGATAAGGGTGAGTGAGAAATCAGAAAACATACCTTAGATTGGTTGAATGTTGATCAAATTAATTTTATCAAAAACTCTGATACTGTGATTTCAAAAAAAAAACTAATACAACGGCACACTTGCGCATTTTGAAACAGCATTATTCTCACACAACATGGCTGTTTTAAATCTCGGTACAACTTCCACCAGCTACCGCTAGGTTACAGCACTCAACAGACCAAGAATGGTGGGAGACGAGATTGGGAGAAGGGACGATATTCGGGTACTTCCCCTTAATAATAATAATAATAATAATAATAATAATAATTGTTATTTGATTTATATTTGTCATGCTGTGCGCACACTGATAAGTAAAAACTTTCTGAAGCAAAAACATATTTTGTTTGTTCGCGAATAGGCCTGCTTTTTCTAAAGTGTTCTAAGGCTTAGTACACACTTGGAAACATTGTTGGTCAACTGTAGACCTTACTGTTGACCAACATGGGAAACAGACTGTTGGCAAGCATTAAGAAACATTGTTTCGCGTCCAGACTACAATGATGAAACATTTATTATTATTATTATTATTACTATTAGCACCGCGTATTACTACCCGTTCGGGTTGTACGCACTTACGCTAATGTGTAATGGTAGGGTGATTGTGAGATGAAAAGAAGGACCTACAGTTTAACGTGGAATCCAAACCACGGTGGAGGCCTGGCATTCCCCACATTCACAAGATGTCTTGTCAGAGGTGAAGGAAGGTTTTGGTAATCAGATAAATCTATGCCGGGACCGAGGATTGAACCCCGGCCGCCAGCACAGAAGTCTGACACCTTACCCCTAGACCGCCAAGTCACCTGGAAATTGTAACTTGGCCCAAAACAGCCAAGTGAAAATACTTCAAATTAAATTCTAACATTAAACACAATATCTGTGCTAAAGTACGAATTGATACACAAGCTGTAAACTTCAGTGCATGTCTAAACAATGTTTACACTATTTATGATTCATTCGCACAGGTCACCTTATGGATTTTTTTTTCCAGATATTAAGACTTTTTGTTTATGATCAGGTCAAAGTTTTTGACTTTAAATTATATAAAATGTATCTTTAATGTTGCATTTTTTATAATAGCTGTGATAGCTAACAAAATTATAATTAAAGGGTGGGCCTATAGATGCCAAGATTTATGCAATGTTTTAGAAAGAGTATTAGTGGAGCCAAAGAATAATCATAAGTTGAATGTATTGTTTGTGTTTCCAAAAATGAATTGAATCGTTCAAATGCGTTTATTCCTTTAATTCGTCACTGATTACTAGAACCTGGGGTAAAATCGTGGGGGGAAATGAGTTCAAACGTATTTGCACGATCGTCCCATTTTTTGCTGAATATTCCCCTTCCTTCCCCCTTGCCAACAAATTACGACTGTGATGAAAACGACCAATTGAACAAGAAGGCGGGGTACTCGTTTCGCTCATTCCCAGGCCAGCCGTGAATGCCCACCTAACCGGAAGTACGGTCATCTGCTCTTTCCGGTCATCAGTGTTGCCAATGTAAATGGCATTGGAATTTTCCAGATACACCCACACACTCTTTACGGGCTGCGATGAATCAAGGTTCCTCAGAAAAGGAGAAGACCTTACCAAACTTGTACGAAGTAAAGGTTTCTCAAAAGACCTTACCAAACTGGTGCGAAGTAAAGGTTTCTCAAAAGACCTTAACAAACTGGTGCGAAGTAAAGGTTTCTCAAAAGACCTTAACAAAACTGGTGCGAAGTAAAGGTTTCTCAAAAGACCTTACCAAACTGGTACGTAGTAAAGGTTTCTCAAAAGACCTTACCAAACTTGTACAAAGTAAAGGTTAGAAGAAGGTCTAGACATGAATCTTAGGTTTCCTAAAATATATCATCATATGCGGGACAGAAAAGATTTCTAAGGAAAGCCAACTAAACAAGCACAAAATTAAGATATTAAAAAAAACGACAGTAGCATTTAATCCTCAAGTTTCAACTAGATCTAGACCTTTGCCTTTTTTATTTACGGAGGGGTGGGGAGGGGGGAATGCAAATGCCATATTTATAAGGGTAGTAGTATTGTCATTATTAGCGCTGCGGGCGCATAGTCAGCTAAATAAAGGTGAGTCGGGCAGTTGTCGGAACTTAAAATGCAAGGATACATTTTAGAATTTTGTTTGGATCTCGATATTCTTGAGGTAAAGTACTTGCCTCAGGACCCGATGTTCGTGGGTTCAAACCCAGCCGGGGTCCTCGAGTGATCAAAATCCGTATCATAGCTTCCTTCGTAGGGGAAGTAATGTCAGCGGTCCCAGGGACTGTTTTTACATGTTAAAAAAAACTTGAAATTATTGGTAAGCCCTTTCGCTCTCGCTAATATGAATTCTCGTGTTCTGATATAATCAGTCGTATCAGAAAGTGAATGTTAAATACCTCAAATAGATTAAAAATAAAATAGAATTTGGTAAAAGTAGAAAATAATCATTTTAAATTTCAATAGACACAATTTTATAAAAACTTGTTTTACTTAAATTACTCTATTAAAGATGTTTGAAAATGGTGGGTTAACTGTTTGCTCTTATCAAGGATCCAATAGGATTCTTACCCCTCAATAAACAACGAATCTGGCAGTCCCCATATATCAACAATATTACATTACAAAATAGTATACAAGTCTCACAAGAATAATTATGCTACCAGCTGCATCGCAAACATTCCACCATAATATCCTAAAAACAATGAAAATATGTTTTGTGCAGTGAGGAAATAGATACTCAAGATTTACAATATTTGTAGGGAGAAAACTTTGTTTGTTTTAAATTGTTGCATTCATCACCAAGGTCAACTATGGCTTACTTTAATGGATAAGGACGAGTAAGATAGTTAAGAATAAGTGCACCCACATTTACATAATGTTATCGAACCTCAACCTCACCATCACCAGTAATTCAGTATATTTAAAGAGATAAAGTAAAAGGGTTAGTTAGGAATCTACAAATGTTTTTGGTATTTTAATAGAGAGTTAAAAATTATCCATACGAAAACTTAACTCTATTTAAATTAACATTTGTACATATTATATAGAAACTAGCTGACCCGGCAAACGTAATTTTTAAGTAATTTCTAGTTATTAATAAAATAGGAATGATTAATAGTTAATATGAGAGTTACACTGAGATAGCAAAATAATAATTGTCAACGTTACTACTACACTTGATGCATAAACAATAATGATGGCCGACAACTGTGTAGGGAGTGAGAGAAGTCTTATTGTGTGAGAGAAACAGGAGACCGGCTTCGTTCTCATCCCTACTCCGTGCTGTTTACTGGGTCAGAAGTGACACCTGTAGACAACTGGCGGGGATAACTAATTAAATGACGATTGATCAGTTATCGACCGGGGATGAAAAATGATTAAATTACTAAAATGGCTATTAAAAAATAGGGGTTGGTGATAAAAGGGTAAAAATTTAGGGTTGTATGTATTTTTTAATGCGACATAATAAAAAAAATAAAGATATTAAAAAAATGTCTAAAAATTATAGAAAAATGTTAAGGGTGGACAACCCTTATCACTAAGGGGTATGAAAAATAGATGTTGGCCGATTCTCAGACCTACTCAATATGCTCACAAAATTTCATGAGAATCGGTCAAGCCGTTTCGGAGGAGTAGGGGAACGAACATTGTGACACGAGAATTTTATATATAAGATAATATAAACGATAAAGTCCATCCGAATATTATCTAAATGTCTGTGTAGAAGTAAGAGTTGAATAATGATATTAAACGGTTGAAAACAAATCTTTATAAATTGGTACTAGCACATCCTAAATCAATCTGTCGTTTGCAATTTATATGATATCATATAAACATTTACAGAGAAAAAGTTTATCGCACCAACTTAAATTATGTGAACAATCAAATGTTTTCCAAACAGTTGTCTTGTCCCAACCACCGCCACACATCACCATAATTGTATTCCCCCTTTGCCACCACATGTTCCAAGCAAACGTCAGCCACCGGCAAAATTACATTTCCCTCCGACAAATGAAACAAAATGGCGAGAACGGAAAATGAGATTAACGTTTTGATGCGACGCCCACCGACGCCATTCCGTGGCTTTCGTTCTATCCGAGAGATGCTGGTCTTTGAGGACGTACGTGCCATCTATCGTCCAGTGGTCGAAATAATATTTCGTATTGCTTTGGAGGATAGTACTAGGTAAAAAAAGGCGATAGTTTACTGTTGGCTAAGTTAAGTGTTTTACCAAATTAAAATGTTTACATTTACAAACTCTTATATTTTCATGTAGAGTCCAATGTTTATATGAAGGCTATGAGGAATTCCTGCATTCATACGTCAAATAATGTGACCTACAGCTATCACTTTTAATATATATCATAAATATTCATAAAATAACTATAATAAAATAATATTATTATTATTATTATTATTATTAGCACCGCGTCTTACTACCCGTTCGGGTTATACGCACTTACGCTAATGTGTAATGGTAGGGTGATTGTGAGATGAAATGAAGGACCTACAGTTTAACGTGGAATCCGAACCACGGTGGAGACCTGGCATTCCCCACATTCACAAGATGTCTTGTCAGAGGTGAAGGAAGGGTTTGGTACTCAGATAAATCTTTGCCGGGACCGGGGATTGAACCCCGGCCGCCAGCATATAAGTCTGACACCTTACCCCTAGACCACCAGGTCACCAATATAAAATAATAAAATTGTATCAATTTTGAACGCAATAAAATATGTATTTAAAAAAAATCCCTTGCTATAAAAAATTGGACTGTTTCGGTGAAAGGAAACCTTTTGAAAATTCCCTTACAAAAATGTATAACACTCTATTATAGATTTTTTTTTAACTATTTTAAATACAATTTATCATTGTCATGCCATTGGTAGCAAAGTTTTGAATTATATATATTTTTTTATTGAATATGCCTTCTGTATTGGTTGTTATTGAATGAGTATTATAATAAAACATGTCTGACAATTGATAAATTAATAATAATAATAATATTTAGCACCGCGTCTTACTACCCTTTCGGGTTATACGCTTAAAGTACTAATTACTCTAATAGATTAGGAATTGGAAAAGTTGAATTAGAGGAAGTGAACCCGCATTTGCGTGGAGGAAGAGTGGAAAACCATTTAGGAAAAACCACCCCAAGTTCACCCGACCGAGATTCGAACCTCGATCTCCCCGTCCTCAGCAGTCGAGCAGCTCAACACGACAAGCGCGTTAGCCAACTACGCCACCGAGGCGGGTAATTGATAAATTAAATAAGTTAAACGGTGTCAAGTTTATATTCTCTGAGTGAAAACACGAGAGAATGGTTCTACCCGAGTTGAGTCCTCCAACTGCCAGAATCTTTACAATAACTAGAAAAGATTATTACTTCCAGCACAAACTTTAATTAAAAGTTCAAAACCCCACTCGCGGCTCAACATAAAACAAATAACTTTTAACACTAATCCTAAGGAAAGGTTCATATACTTTTTTCTGCTCCTTGAGAGCTTATTTTTCTGTAAGTACTCACAAACTTACGGATTAACAACCAACTTTTACAGCAATCATAGTTGTTTTTTTATTCCGGTATAGTTGGACCAGTGGTCTCGCGTCCAACTTTGATGTAAAAGATCAGGGGTTTCAACACGATCAAAGGCAAGCATATTTTAATAATCCCTCTTCCCCCCCCCTTCCCCCACCCTCCACCTAAAAAGTTGTAAAATTACTTTCAAAAAATTCAAAGCAACTGTACCAACCAACACACTTTTAGATAATGTGTATACCTTATTAAAGATAGTTCTGAGTTTTGTAAATTTCACAACTTGAACAGGTTTTCAAGATCAAAAAAATATGAATACTCAGAGTATTTTATTCTATTTACAATATTTTATATTTTATTATTGACACTATTTACTAAAGACAAATATATCGTTGCTTTTTGCAAAATCACATGAGTCCGAAGGAAATTAATAATTTACACTGCCGATTCTACCTCGAAATTTTGGAAACTGTGCTTGTGTTTTCACAGTTTTCCATATCCGTATCAACCCTGTAAATATCAAATTACCAGTTAAACTCCCAGTTATATTTGTATGTTCATTAAAAGGTTTTTATTTCGAAATATATGAAATTAATTAAATGATACCGTTAAATATCAATCGGGAAGTATGTTGTATTTATTTAATTTGGTCCTACGCGTAGTTCAAAAATGAAATTTGAAACGAAAACATATAAGGTACAACATATTCGTTCAAGATTTCTCAGTTAGTCTTTTATAGTTTGAAAGAAAATTTTCAAAAATAAGTTTTTACTAAGCTATCCCTATGTAGGCTTTTCTCAATTTTCTTTATATAAACTTGTTAGTCATAATAAACACTATTCACATATATATTTTGAACATTTTTAAAAATCAAACTTTCAACAATCAATAAATGAGTAGATATATTAGTTATGCTCTTGAAAATAAAGGTTTTACGAGGTTGGAAAAAATCCGAACTTAAGATATGAGAAGAGCTTAATATCTACAATATTAATTATAGAGTGAAATAATATAGAGAATTGGATCAGCCACATACAACGGATGCAAGACACCCTTGTCCGGACTGCAAAAACAATTTTTAGAATACAAGCCGAAAGAAATACGTTGCATAGGTCCAACCCAGAAAGAGACAGTCGGAAAAGTTTTTGAAGACGGAACAGGCAGATAACCTAATCAATAGGATAAAGAAGAAGAAATAAATATATACTCATATATGTTATGGTAACAATTCTCAAATTCCTCAAATATTTTGATAAATCTACCTTAAAATAATGTATTTAAAAAAAAATTAAAATACTTTGTGAGATATTCAATCCCCAGATACAAATTTTTAACAAAACAATCAAAGCTAATTTTTCAAAAATCAGTGATTAGTCAATAAATATACCCTTTTAAGATAACCAAATTTACAAAATAATTGATCATGTTAAAAGAATTTCTATATACTCATTTGAACTAAATCGTTAGAAAGTGTTGTTTAAAGTTTTCAAAAACAAGTATAGCTAAAGTGTTATTTTGTCATATCAAACACTTTCCAGATATTCATTTTAAGCAAAGTTGTTGAAAAGCTTCAAATTTTCTAAAAAATCAGTTATTTGTAAACTAGTCTTAATTTTAGGGATAGATTCAAAATCAAAAGCGTATCCCGATATATGACCATAAAGCGTCTAAATATAAAGTTTGGACGAAATCCACTCAACCATTTCGGCTCTACGCCCAGGGACCGACCTGATCTGACCGACCGACATGTGGATAGAGAAATGCAATGGCCACTTTATTTTTATTTTTGTTCGGGAGCACATAAAACAGAGATTTATCAAATCTAGAGATTAACATTTGTTTCGATAACAACGATTTCTTTGTGAGAAAGTAAAAAGACATAATTAAAAATATTTGTAAGCAATAAACGTTTTCGGCCATTTTAGTTTCAGCAAATATATACAAAGTATTTTAACTTTGGTTGGGAATGACATTAGTATTAAATAAGACGTGTTATTTATTTGTTTTATTCTTAGAGCCAGAAAATAATAGTTCAATATTATTATTTTTAAATACTTGCTATATTCATTGCTCAATATTATATTTTAAAAAAACATAATGACTTGTTCAACTTATTTCTCAATATTATTAAAATGATATTACTGTACATTTATTAAACATTTCAAAATGTTAAGTGTTTTATAATGTTTTTTTAAAGTAGGTCATCTTTATCAGTTCTTATAATCGACACAATGAATGACGCAGCATCACTTTAACGCGTGGACCAAACCCTATCGATTAACCCAGTCAGTGAGCGCTAGACTAGTTCGGCCATCTAGCGGTAAAAGAAGGAACTTTCTAAAACACGCGACTCTGCCTCACGTTTTGCTCCACAGATGGCACAGCAAGCGCTTTCAAACAGCAGGACCACCAACATGTGATTTAAGTTACCATCAAGGGATTATATTTTTTCTAAAGTAAAAACATTAGATTAGTTTAAAAGTTTCCAATCTTTGTTTATGTTTTAGATAATACTAAACCATAAAATGCGTAGTTTATTGAATTGAGAGCTATTAAATGTTGGAGTCTTCATGTTACACCATATTATTTATTAGTCTTATAATATCTTCCGACATAAAACAATCGCAATAAGGATAAATGGTTGTATTCTCATTTTCAAATTGTTGTATAAGTAACAACAGATGCAGCAGAATACATGAATGCATGCAAGAAGAGAATGCACACATGTTTATTTTCTAGCTAATTGTTCAAATTAAATTAAAATCGTTTAAAAGGCTCGAACAAAATAGCAACTATAACTCTAGATAATTTCTTAATGCTTGTGTGTGTCTTTCTACTTTTCACACTTGAGTATATACCACGAGACGGAATCTAACGCAGCCCCTCCCTTCCCCTCCCCTTTTCTGAGGGTAGTTTACTGAACGGCAAAAAAGAGATAAAATTGATTTTCTTAGATTCCACTCTAGCAATATAGATTAAAATGATTATATAAGCACTGTTAAAAATTATAAACAAAATGGCAACTATTATTATTATTATTATTATTATTATTATCACCGCGGCTTACTACCCGTTCGGTTTATACGCACTTACGCTAATGTGTAATGGTAGTGTGATTGCGAGATTAAATGGAGGACCTACAGTTTTAACGTGGTATCCGAACCACAGTGGAGGCCTGGCATTCCTCACATTCACAAGTTGTGATTAATACACACACGTCTTGTCAGAGGTGAAGGAAGGGTTTGGCAATCAGATAAATCTGTGCCGGAACCGAGGATTGAACCCCGGACCCCGAACACATAAGTCTGACACCTTACCACTAGACCACCATGTCACCCTTCTAAGTGTGTTCATTAAATGGACAGAATATCGGAGATGGAGGATGGGGGATATTCTCGAGATAGCTACGAAACGAAAATGGCCGATGCGATCTGCGTCTTACACAGCCAGAGGTGTCTTACTAAGTTACCTAGGACCAAACAAGGGCCTGTGTTCGTCTTGATTATTTACTATTGTCAATTGAACAGAACAATAATTAAGTGTAAAATACGTTTGGTATGCCAGGCCTAAGGCAAAACGTTTTAAATTTTACTTTTAAACTTTCATACAAAGTATATACGCTTATATGAAATTTGATACATTTTTGGGAGGATAATTAATCGTATCAAAAAGTTGCGTAAGATATGTATTTAATTGGCATGTTTATTTTTAAATGTTTTCCTCGCATTGTGGGCAGGATTGTTAGGGGACTGTCCATAAACTACGCCACACTAATTTTGGGTTATTTTGATCCCTCGTACCCCCTTGAAATTCACTGTCACAATTTTGTGAAACCCCCTTGTAATATTACGTTACAATAGCACGCACCCACTCACCTATTTAAATGGTATTTTTTTAAAAATTTTAGAGAATATATCATCCTTTTATCGAAACGTGTTCAAACGTGTTCGCCAAGATCAACAATTGAAGTTGATTAGTCGATTGTTAGTTTATACGTGCGCGCAGTCGGGTTCATTAATACAGAACACTGCCCGATACGCCTAATTTGTTGTGACGTCACTCATTGTCTGTCACCCCCCTCTCAACACTCTTATTCTCTCCGATCATCCCCTCTTTCCCCCACGATATGCAAACATAGTTTATGGGGATTCTCTAGGTCCCACCTTTGATATACTTTTCGATTCGAATACCTGATATTTCTTTGGGCCGTAAGTAACATAGATATAAGGGTGACCAAATATCTCCCATTCACATAAAACTTGTTTTACCTGGGATATTGGTTAGCCTCCAAGACTAGGGTACACACTACCAGCAGTGGTTATCAATATTTTATTTTATTTTGTTCGCGGTACACTATTATTCTGTTGCGAGTCCTCTTTACACACTGAACATGGAAGTTGGAGACACTACGAGGGGAGAGGGAGGGACTCGGACATGCGCATGAGCAGAAAGACGTGTGTGTGTGTGTGTTCTATTAGACCACAGATAAAAACTTTGCGTGAAAAACTACAATATCCTTAATAAATATTCAGCTCTGTGATTGTAAATAAATATATGAAATCTTTGGAACATTCTAATCTCTTTTTTTTTTAATCATAATTAAATTAGACTTATTTTAATTACTTTACTATTAACAACAGCATAACGTCAATAATTTCGCGGCACAGTACAATAAAGTAAAAAATAAATACAAAACGGTCTAAGGGTAAGCTGTCAGACTTCTGTGTTGGGGGTCCAGGGTTCAATCCTCGGTCCCGGCACAGATTTATCTGATTGCCAAACCTTTCCTTCACCTCTGACAAGACGTGTATTAATCACAACTTATGAATGTGTGGAATGCCAGGCCTCCACCGTGGTTCGGATCCCACGTTAAGCTGTAGGTCCTCCATTTCATCTCACAATCGCCCTACCATTACACATTAGCGTAAGTGCGTATAACCCGAACGGGTAGTAAGACGCGGTGCTAATAATAATAATAATACAAAGGTTCCGAACAAACTAACACTTCTACATTGAATCTTTTGATTTGTTTTTATTTTTGTAATCCAGTGGAAACTCGATACAAAGGAACCCGACACACACAACCCCCTTCCCTCGAGAAGGAATTTTCCTCCACCCCTCTACACCAACACCAACCTTAAAAAGAAAAATTAATCAAGATGTTAAAGTTGTTTTTTATTATAACAAGAGGACTAGGAGTTATTCTCCCTACTCCTTTCAAACACCTTTGTTAAAATTATAATCGTGCGTTTATTGGACCAATTATCTGGTTGAGAGTCACGATGCTTCAACACGACATTGATGTAAAATAGAAACCTTATATAGTTCGACTGTACTTGTATAACTTGGTTTCAAAAAGAGCGGGTCAGTGAAAGAACCATTTAGTTTAGTTCCGTGTCCAAAAAGGAAACATATTGGAGTTGGCTAAACTCAAATAAAGACAATAATGTGTGCCAGTGGTTTTTTTTATCGTCGCGTCTTACTTACCTGTTCAGGTAACACACGTTTTACTATATTATTAGTATAAGTCAATAAGCATTAATACTAGATATTACTTGGTGACACAGATCACATGACTTGACGTATTAGTATATGAAATTCGTTTAAGAAACGTTCGTAGCCAACATATCCGCATTCCTGCTCT